>CP045895.1:1886533-1916279 GCA_013387185.1 Caligus rogercresseyi | reverse complement strand
CGTCAAAGTTGTACTGGATCATGACGGCTCCGAAAATGACCTTTTAAAGAATATTCCTTTTGCAAACATAAACAAGAGCCTCATTTAAACTTTTTAAATTATGATTAAATTTTCAATTATGATCAAGCAGCGGAAAAAATATTAAAACTTTGAAAAATACTGATTAAAAATTAAATACATAGAGAAGACTATAGACAATTAGAACCCTATGAACATTTTATATGTATCCAAATTTATAACAACTTTACATAAAACTCCCTGCAATAAACACCATGCCCAGTTCATGTCGAAGGCCGTTCATTACATGAAGTTGTAGATTCTTGGCCTTACAGAAGGAAGTAAAATAATTTCTTTATACAATTCCAGATTTTTTTTTTGACAGCACACCGAAATACGTCTTCACCAAAAAGAGATATATAATTTGTTTGGGAAGTGAAGCTTTATTAACACAGCAATCTATCACTTTCCGAAAAAAAATTGAAGAGTATGTTTAACCAAACTTGGTATTTACATGGAAGTATGATTCCTTTAAGTCTTGGAGACGAAAGCTTACCGGATCAAGAAAGGTTGGACATTTCAATTCGATTACTATAAGAAAAAAATAAATATATTTTTCAACCAGATATAACAAACAAAAATTTAAAAATAACAATTATTATTGTTAATCGGTGGAAAAGCTTATCGAAAATTGTGAACCGAAACTCTTTTTTTATGTTTAACTTGCTTTTAATGTTCAAGGAAAAGATGGAATGGATGAGACTACCTACATAGTACTGGCGTCTTATATCTCATCATATGGAAGTAAAAATAAATGAATATGGAATACAAAAAAATCTTTAAAAAAATTAAATATGACTTTCAATAAGTCACAGTATATGAATAGATCTCTAGGGGGACTATCCATACAAAAGGGTATGCGCTCGGTGGTTTGGAAACGTATTAACAGTTTACTTGGTATTTTAAACATCTTAAGAACAAATATGAATTTAATTATAAAGGTTAGGAAAATTAATAATACAAATTTATACCAAAGAATATAAATAATATTTTAAAGTATAAATAGCGATTTTCTTTCGACAAATGTACAATATTTCATAAGAATAAACACAATATTTTCCATAAAAACGTCAATATCATGGTGATCATTATGAAAATTGTACAAAACCTGCATCATAATAAGACAATTACTTTACCATAAAATAACAAAATTGCTAAAATAATTTTAGGGTATATATTAGCAAAAACAAAAGAGGCCTACTTAACGGGCCTAAAACCAAAGAAATATTATTTGCTTGACTGCTCCAAAAATTTATTGAAAGATGAGACTTCAAGCTATCCTTAGAATTGTTTTTTACTTGATATCACCAAAACTCAGACAGCACAAGCCACTTCAAAAATGTCATTTTTGACCCCAAAAACGGCCTTTTTGAAACTTTGAGTCGCTTGTTCAGTCACAAAAATGGCCTTTGAAGGCTGAAACTTTCTCAATCTCATTTTTTCATCACTATGCATCAGAAAATCGCTTGGAGCAAAAAATCGGAGCGATTGACCTAAAGTGGGACAGACTAATATATATATATATATTTATATTATAATATATATATATATATATATATATATATTTAACAAGAAATGGTCAAAAAACTTGAGGTGAGAAGGACTTATGTTTCAACGGATTAACAGATAAGTAATGCATCCTTTGGCTAATAAAAAATATGATTTATGACAGAAGCCTTCGTCGATTCATCATAGATATCTCCTTTTGATTTTTTCTTTGACCATTGTAGACATCATCATTTATTAACCCTTGAATGGAGCTTATATAATCTTTAAATCCATTAATTTATATAGTATATATATATATATATATATATACGAGGCTGTTTCGGATAAATATGCGGAAAAAAAAATCATAAAATATAATTTCAACTATAACGAAAAAAACTTTAACAAATCTTTTCCACATGATTTCCGCCGATTCGAAACATTTCTCCCACCTCTCAACCCACTTCCTGAAGGCCTCACGAACCTGTCTTCCGGATGGCCCTCCCGACCCGGGTCCACTCCTTCTGGACGCTCTTGTCGACGATCTTCACGCCCTCGAGCATCTTCTTTATGACAGGGAAGTAGAAGAAGTTTGTGGGGTAAGGTCAGGAGTAGGTGGATGATCGATGACCTTGATCCCTTCTTGGCTAAGAACTCCTTCGTGCTATTTGCTGTGTGGCACGGAGCATTGTCGAAGTGGAAGTACCACTTTCTTTTGGCCATTTCAGGTCGCTTCTCCTTGATTTCTTTAAAAACAAGTTCATGACATCCTTGAACACGGCCGCGGTGACGGAGGTCCTCATCGGGAGAAAGTGCTGGAAGATCACGCCGCAGTTGTCGAAGAAGCTGAGAACCATCTGTTTATTCCTTGATTCTTTACGCTTGAACTTCAGGGGCGGGTTGGAGCCCTTCAGGAGCCATTGATATGATCCTCGTTTGGACTCAGGAGTGAAGAAAGACACAGAGGTTTCATCCATCGTCACAATCTTGTCCAGAAACCCCAATCCGAGCTCAAAATTGTGAGCATCTGTGAGCATCTTGGGGATCCATCTTGCTGACTTGATTGAGAGCCCAAGATCGTCATGGAGGACGTGGAAAATGGTGTTGATCGACGTCTCGAACGTCTCAAAACATTGTGATGGAAGAAAATTCACGGCACAATTTCAAATTTCGGCAGGACTCATAAAGTTCTCCAGGCCCTGTAAGGACTGCGGAATATTATATAATCATACAAGCTATGCATTTGTTGATTGCCTAGACATTGTACAACTTAAAATGTTTTGATTTCTCAATGTTCGTGGCCTAGACGACAGGTCATCATCCAGTTTGAGAACCATCATTATGTTTGGGCTCTCCTCAATTTGGATGAAAATATCCTACAAAACGAAGGCGCTAGATTTTGCCCTTTTAAATACAAAGGCTTTGATAGCAAAGAAGCTTGCAAAATATGAAACCCATAAGACTGGGAGAGATCAAAAGGATCCTGCTTGGAGCTGCAGGAAGATACGTGGCTTTTTCACTCAAAATTCCATCGTTGGACGGCTCATCATGGACATTCTTGTTTGAATTAATAAAATACTACCCGACTCAAAATCATCGCTTTCACCAAATTTTGAAGAAAATTCTCAAGAAGTTTAAGAAATTTGCATGATTTAACTTGCTTTTAATGTGTTTTACAATTTATTCTTTTACAACTTGTTATTAGGTAAATTTTATTGTTTGTTCAAGTTCGATGCTAATTTTAAACTATAATGTTTAGTTTTGTATTTTATACGCATTATCATCTTTTTTTATACCTGTGTTGTATATTTGTGAACGTTAAAAAAAAAGTTGAGTGATTTTCATAATTGAGTGACTGGCAAGGAAAAGGATGTTGGACACTCCTCTGCGCAAACATATATTTGGCGCTCAAAATTTTGCATGTAGCTGAATATAATTCTATTTGAGCTTTTGCATTCTTTTTATAAGATTTTTAGTTGGATTATATTACATAAGGAGAAGAAGAAGACGGTGTTTTTAAAACGTTTGTTATAGTTCTGTCTTGCTCTTCCTTTCTTGGTTTGGATGTGAATTTCCCCAGTCCTTCCTATAAATATGTTTTTAAACGTGATTGGTTGAAAGGTAGGAAGAGGGAATAATAAAAAGGTAGTTGGCTTTATGTTCACTCGTGGCTGTTCAGAAATGAACATCAATTCAGAGAGAATAAATAGGCAACTGCTCATACCCATAAAAATAATTATTATTTTGTTTACATGGATCATCACTCTGCCTATCGGATGTATAAAATAAAGAAAACAGTGTTTTTCAAATGAAAAAAATACCACTTTTTTTGGTTATCCCTAACTTTACACGTTAGTTGAAGGAGTTTCTTGAATAGTAAACTAGGGTTGAGTAAGACACAACAGAGTCGACATAAGATATAATATATAGATGTGGATATTGACAGGAACTCAAACTCATGGTATTCATCATTTTTATGTAAACAACAAGCAACTTAATGTTGGCAATCATATCGGATTTCCTATTTATTTGTATCCTTTTAAGTGACGTCATTGTACCTATTAGTCAATTCAGTACCCCTAATCGAATTATTGTTAAATCTGTATATTGTTATTATACATAGAGAATCTTGAGTGAAGAAGGGGTGCGATAGCCGTGCGTGTTAAGGCATGTCCAACTCTCAATGTTGGGGCGCAGGTTCGAATACTCCCGAGAGGGGATGGTCATTTTTGGTCTACCTTCTCATTGATAAGATCCTAGGTTCGAGTGACTAATTTTAATACTATTTATATCCTGTCGGATGCAATTCTATCGAACCAGTTAGGCAAAAAAAAATCTTGAGTTACGAAGCAATATACTTTAAAATCATATGACGACTTATTAGTCATTTTCATCCAATTGTTGGAAAGACAGAACACACACTGAACTAAAGAGAGAGAGAGAGAGAGAGAAAGAGTTACACTTAAGCTGTATATTTTATTATATAGAAAGTGCAATAAAATTACTGTTTGTACTACTATCCTGTGATATCGTCCCTATTTATTAAAACCATAAGACTCACTCTTTCTTTGTGTTGTCTGTTTTTCCGAACAATGATGACGCTACTGTATGCTCCTTCGGTACTCTATATATTCTCTATGACTGTCACCGGACTAGTATCGTAATGACGTCATTTTAGAATAACAATTCCTTGACAGCATCAGATCTTGTATTAATAATAATTTATTCTCTTCCTTCTTCAAACTAATAATAATATCATGTAAATATGTGTACGAGAGGCAAGAAGCATTAGAAAAGTATGACATCTTTCTGAGGAGTGCCTCCTCACTTTTATTAGTGGCTTGTAATAATAAAATATATATTCTCCTCCTTCTGAACGTGATAATAATAAAACTTTGTCTTTTCTTGGTTAGAAAATTACACACATGTTTCCTAGAAAGGACTACTCAAATGAGGGGTAGTATCATGAATGGAAGAACATGCCCAGCATTATTCTAGCAAATTCAGACAGCAAAAAGTAGGCCTTGGATTTATATTATTTTTCTACTTCTGAATAGTTAATATCCACCTTGCTGCTATGAAATATCCCTACATATATGAAGTATTTTCTCTTTCTTACATTGTTAGATAATAATGGCAACATTGTCTTATCCTGGGATAAATCAACGAAACCTTTCATTTACTGGGGGGGGGGGGGGGGTCGTTTCAGAAAATATATGTGTGCACAAACTTTTATTTTCTACATTATTTAAACAAAAAATGGGTACGATTACTTTGATCTCGTACCTGAGCTAGAAACAAAGAGAAACCACACTTCAACACGGCCATCGTGCTTACATTCCTCACAAACCTCTCTATTATTGTACTTATTATAGAAGAAGAAGGAAAAAAGTATTCGTCATCCAGAGTGCTCCTGCCTTGTTGTTCTTATTATTGTTATTGTTTAAATTGATTCATCATTGCATGGGATCAAATTTCTCGAATGGGAGTGGACGGGTGGCATGATTCCAGTCATTATATTTGCCCCGTCTCGTCTCATCCTCCTCCTCAATGATCGGAGGAGGAGACGAGACGTTTGGGAGCTCCTTCATCAATGTGGTCGCTCCTAGCACTGACTCGGCTCATGAATATGTTCAACGGGACTCGCAGATCCAGATCCTTCTATAATAAGTACAATAATAGAGAGGTTTGTGAGGAATGTTAGCACGATGGCCGTGTTGAAGTGTGGTTTCTCTTTGTTTCTAGCTCAGGTAGGAGATCAAAGTAACCGTACCCATTGCCATTTTCTTTTGTAAATTATGTAGTAAATAAAAAATTACGTAAATGGTATAAACATTTACTGAAATGGCATCCCCAAAGAATGAAAGATTGTGTTGATTTACGATGTGTCCATATTTGTTTATCCTAGATTAAGACGTCTTTTTTACTGCACCATAATAGGACCTGCACCTATTGACAAACATCCGTTTCTTGATAAAGTTGAAGAAAATATAGTTTGCAGAATCATCTGATGTTAGTTTGCTTCACAACATAATTATATGTATGCCATAACAAGGAATATCACTTTCCATGTAAGTTTAAGTTACTTGTACAATCGTTGTTTATTGAATAAGGTTTTCTGAGACAAGGAAAATCACTTTCCCTGTAAATCTAAGTTACTTGTACAATCGTTGTTTATATGAATAAGGTTTTCTGAGACGCCTAGCATAAACATTAGCTCAATATAACTAAATTTAGTCAAACACAGTTCCATCATTTACCTATTACCTTCTTCACAGACAAACATATTTGTAGGTCTATTAAGAATAAAATGTTTTATTTCTGGATTTTCAACATTTTTATTTTAAATGTTTCCCCTCTTGACGATTTCTTAAGGAAGGACTGTTATATATGGAGGATACCTGAGATATAACTAGATAGGGATTTATTATCCCTGACTCGTCGCCAAGATATCACAGAGAGGAACGGAGGATGGACATGTGCTTAGACCAGACATGGGCAAACTAAGGCCCGCGGGCCGTATACGGCCCGTTAGACAATTTAATCTAGCCCGCCGAGCTTGTTCAGTAAATAAAATAATAATGCTTCATAAATCATTCATTACGTCTTGTACCTACAATATCGCGTTTCACCAATAGATGGCGCGCTGACATTGTGGCCTCGCCTTACTCTTTATTTCTCTCTTGAATTTTCTCACTGCCATTTGAGCCCTTCTGTACAAAATGAGCGAACCAAAGAAAAAGAAGTGGACAGTCGATGTACTGCTGTGGCCCCTTTTTCAAACTTTATAGCCCGTAGTGGCCCGCATGTCAAAAAGTTTGCCCATCCTGGCTTAGACAGAGATCTATTTCACCACTTAAATACATAGTAAGGGAACATATAGAAACGTGGGGAAGATACAGGTCTCAGAGGTGTTGAGACCCTGTTGGTGACGTAATGAGACGTAGAGGTACCACATGCAATATAAGATGACATCACAAGGGTAATATTATTTCATATTTGCCGAGAGACATAATCTTTCATATCTTCATTGAGTATGGTGTGGGGTTAATATAGAAAATAACTTTATATGGTTTCGAAATAAATTATGCGCCAGCTGTTGATATTAACTTATAGAAACTAGTAGAGCTTCTCCTCAAGTTGTTGGGTAAAAATGGAGAAATAAGGAGATGCTATTTATTTGTGAAGGCTAACTTCCAAAGGTACGTATGAGTAAACGTGAATAACTTTTCTATTCTTTACTCAATTTCCTTCTTTATATAATACGTAAGTTTCATAAATGACAAATGACGCTTTGAAGATTTTCTTTACACTTTCTTATTAATGCCGCTCATTTGAAGTATTAGAGGAGTTGCTAAGGATATGTGCTTCTTAAAGCAACAGCCATGTCTAATAAACTGTCGTCATTGGCCACCATTTTTTTTGTAGTAATTTTTACTATTTATTTTTTATCCTTTTGACACAAAATAAAAATGATTATAAGTTACATATTTAAAATATGTCAACATGTCTGTATATACAAATTGCTATATTGCTTCACCGATATTTGATAATTTTTTTTGACAAGCTATTAGCTAAAATATATTTGATCCGCATTTCTCTATTTTTCAAAACTTACCAATAATATATAAAACATAATTTTCGTTATTTTAAACATTCAAGTGAATACTTTTATACCGGGGCGTCAAAAAGTTTGCACCACCTTTGATTATTAAAGTATTTATTAACGGAATTGATAAGTCGTACAGAGAAGATCAGAAAAAAAATATTTATTCTCCATAATTTTTACATATTATTTATGAATATGGCCTCCTTTGGCCTTTGTTGACGGCCTCAACGCGGCGCTCGCTCATGGCATCCCACTCCTTGTCGACGGAGGTCTTCAGATCCTTGATATTGCCATGGCGGACTCGGAAGACCTTGGAATCCACTTGCCACCAGACACTGTAATCCAGCGGGTTGAGATCTGGATTCAGTGGCGGCCAGAAGTCCTTGGCCAGAACTTCATGTTCTATTCCATCACGGTCTGCTCGATCTTGGCTGTATAATCTGGTGCCCCATCTGCTGGAAGACGTACGAGGTCTTTCCCTACTTTTAATGATCTTGGAGACCTATGGGAGGACCTTGGTCTGCAAGATTAGTAAGTAGTCGGCCACAATCATCTTGGGTTGTCCTTGAATACGCTGCGGGCAGCCTCCGAGGTCAATTTCACTGGTCTTCCGCTTCGAAAACGATCCTTGAGGCTTTCCCGTTCATTTAGACGTTTACAGACCTGGTAGACTGTGTGGCGGTCGACCCCGAGGATCCTGACAATGTCCGAGGTGTCGTGGTGAGCGCGGATCATTACGGCGATCTCGTGCCTTTTGGTCTCCATTTTCGCTTTGGATAGAGCTAGGAAGATGTGCGAGGACTTTTTTGAAAGCTTAGAAAATCTGTTTTAAAGAAGTGCTTAACCAGATCAAAAACAGTCACTAAACCCTCAAAAATGCAATTAAATAGGTGTTGCAAGACGCCCCGGTAAGAGACCCTGAATGAAACTAAAAAAAGAAACCCTGCAATGGAAGTCATATATTTGCTAATTCATTAACTTATTATATTATATTAGATACTTTTGGGAATATTCTTTAGTTGAAATATAAATGATTGATCTACTGGTTATCATAGGATCAAAATAGCGATTATATATATATATATATATATATTAGGGGTTTAAAAAAAATCTTGAGACATCAAATGTACACCCCCCACGAAAGTTGCGTCATTACTAATTATATAATCGTAGAAAAATGGATTTGATATTTTTCAATTTGAAGTAAAAAATTCCAAGTTTCACAGCTCTTTCCACATATGTATATGGCAAGGAAATATTAGAATATTTTTTTCTTTGATACTAAAGGATACAGGGTTGTTCTTAAAAACTAAAGGATGAGGTTGTTTCTCTTAAACAAAAATATCGTCTAATATAAAGAATAATACGTTAAAACAGTACCGAACTTTCGTCCTTCCGTTCAATTTTTTAGATAAAAAACATCTCCCTGTTAAAATATTTTTGGTTTTCTCTTACAGAAAGATAAAAAGTCCACGGCTATTCATTGCTATGTAGACACCAATTTCCTTTTGATAAAATTATAACACTATTTTTCAATTTGAAGTATGAGATAAATAGTTTATTTTTGGCTAAATAAAAATATTATACCATTTTTTTGTATTTCCTTATCCGTCATAATGAAAGCCAGATATTTAAATATTTTTTGTAGTGTTTTATCATTTTAATATGTAGAATCGCCATAATTTGCAAAATCAATGGATATGTCATGATAATACAATCATTATTTTGATAATCGATGGAAAGTGGAGTTGGGCAGCTGATGTAATTCGTTACTTCCCCTTGTGTTTCCTGCCTTATAGAAAGATTATTAAAAAGCTTTTACGCCAATTCAAGGATTTAAAATATAAAAGTTTTTGTTTTTATATGTATTGTTTTATTTTGTCATGTTATCTTATTATAACTGTATTTTATTGTTTCTTCATATTTGATGCTAAAATTTTTAAACTAAAATGTTTAATTATGTTTTTACGCATCACTTTATATACATTCTCTTTTTTGTGCTTGTATATATTTTTATGAACTGTGCATAAAAAGACAATCATTATAAATGAATGTAGCAAATATATTAATGCTTTAAAAAAAGCAAGATATGGACTGGATCTTTTGTATTTTTTCTGAGGACAAGGAAATTGGTCTTCTCATTTTGTTTTTGGACATATGGTCCCTGAAGGGTTTTTTAAAAATAATTGATGTGTATACAAATGTGTAAAAACTATATATGGTGAGCCCTCATCGGACAAAAAAGCAAGTCAGGGGAATTGCTTTTATTTACAAGGAGTGTGTTTGAATGGTATAGGGAAGTTGATTAAGCAGATGGCTTCCTTGTGCTTTGATTTATGATCAGTGAGTCTGCCTGTTGCATTGGAGGATATTGGAAATAAGAACAAAGTGTAGTAATTATAAATAGAAAATATATAGTGTTTGAATCTAAGTTATTCGTCGTAGTATTCTCAAAAATGTCAAAGAAAAATAGAAATATTTATATATAAATATACATAAATCCCATTTTTCCTAAGCTCATTCATTATAAATAGATTGTCAGGTAACAGATTTCTTCATTTTCCTCTAGGGTACGAACTTACACCTTCAACACTAAGAGTTAAACTGACTTCCTCCTCCATAACTCACTATTATTTAGTTTTGTCCCTTGAGACAAGAAAAGGCACTCAGATAAACCGTTCCAGCTATGCACTTAACTACAAGCTTTACTTTATGACTAAGTAATGCTGTTCTAAGAGATTCCTGGACCCTCATGATAAGTTTCTTGAATGAATGACGCAATGAATGCCAGCCGTTGGACCAGCCCGGCGGGATGGGCGGGCCTGAAGGGGGTCAGCCCGCCCACCGAGTGACGTAGGCCCGCCCATCCACTGAGGGACGTGGGTCCGATTTCTTATGAATGTGCCAACTGTGCCCCCCATAACAACTGTAGGCCCCCCCCAACAGCCTGGGCCTGCTGCCGGACCTGCGTTGGACCCTATACACCAGCCAATTTTAAGCTGTTCTCTAATAAAGGAAAAATATTTTGATATTATTGTAGTGTACGACGACATGGATAAACGTTTGACGTTTTAGTAGCATCACTGTGCATCATAACAAATGATGCTAACAAAGTGATGCTATGTTTTTCATTATAATGTATCAATATCTGCTGAATCGCTGAGCAAGAAATACATGCACTTTGTTTTCTCCAAAGAATATTCCCTTTCTATGTCCATTCGCATTCCTTCAGCAGTACAATATTATCGTTTACTCATTTGATTTGAAATATGTAAAGGAAAAGTCTTTGACCATTTTCTAAGCCATAAAGAAAACGGTATATTTTTAAACTTTTGCATGACTCTAGGCCTAAAAATAGTTCTGTTAATGCAACAACAAGAAGTGTTGTTTTAGCAAATAAAAATTGTATATAATGACCTAATGAATTTCAACATTGGGACCCTTTAACAGCTGCTTCATTTGAAGCCAATCTAATAACACCATAAAATGACTTATATTTAAATGACATCATTGTCCACACTTTGCAACATTTAATTCAGATAAATGAACCTTTCACTCCACCAAAAGAGGCATCTTCATTAGGCTAAATGTCTAAATCCAATAACAAAATGAATTTGACAGTTTTTCTCCTCATACTTTTTATTACGAGCAAGTTTTAATTGCATAAACTATAAGTGAAAGTAATAAAAACATCCCCCAATTTTTGTTTGGTAGTATAACTTGAGTAAATAATATTATAAATATTCCCATGGAGCTCTTTGATCATATGTAAACATTTAAATTGATTTTACTTATAAAATGCCACTCACTCTTGTGGTTTTTTAGGAAGGACTTCATGCATGAAATAAAAATGTATGATTTTCTAAGCTTTGAAGTTTTTTTCCGTCTTGGGTGTAAGATAGTGTTGTCCATCGGGCGCGATTTTCGAGCCCGAGCCCGCCCGAAAGACTAATAATTGAGCCCGAGCCCGGTCCGAGCCCGATAAGTTTGATATGCGCCCGACTTGCGCCCGCCCGACCATTAGGAAAATATATTAATAGAAGAAAGAAATTCAATTCAACAGATCCGATAAAAAGTGAGGAGGTTTTTGTAGAATGAGGTCTGAGGAAAAAAGTGAAGACGTTTTCTTTTAGAAAGAGGTCCGAGGAAAAAAGTGAAGACGTTTTTTTAGAAAGACATTTAATTAAATATGTAAAAAATTAAAAAAGCCCGCCCGCAACACTAGTGTAAGAATATGATGTTGTTAAGGACGTGCATATTACAAGATTATCAAACACATATTATAAGTTCACTTAAGTCTGGCAGTCTCGTTCATTTAGATGTATCAATTGTGTTTTGCAATTATTATTTCCTTTCCCCAATGTCAGATCCTAAAATGACTCTAAAGCAGACTTGTGAGCGTTCAGCTTTTTTGCGTTCAAAAAAAATAGCGTTCCGTTCAATGTTTTTGCGTTCAGCGTTCCCTTAGCGTTCAGCGTTCAAATATTAAAAAAATAACATTGTGTAATTTTGAAAAATGGAAGTACTATTTAGGGTTTTATAATAAAAATGAGCCCGAACCGATTTTCAAATGATATAAATTTGTTGATGGATCTAACCCAGGGGTTCCCAACAAGGGGTCCGCAGAACGTCTATATTCACAACATAAGAGGGTCTTTTTTTAGAAAATAAATTCAAAAAGAGTGACGACGTTTTTTTTTGGAAAAGAATCTCCTAAAAAAGAAGTGATGACGTTTTTTTATTAGAAAAGAGTATTTCGAACAATTCCTTTCAAAAAAAAATTCTTAGGAACCAATCGTTTCCTGATAGTTACATACCTAAATACTTTATTTGTTTATTTTGTAATAAAAATGAATAAAAAAAGGTCATTCTATTGTGTGTTAATTTTGGTCACTTGGGTAAAATTTAAAAAAAGTGCTTCACTATTCTATAGAGAGTTCTTGGGAGAGTAGTTTATAAGTTCTTCGCATAATATTTCATCCCCTTGTTTATACTCCAGAAAAAAATACTTAATCAAAACTAGGTACATTAAAATGTTTGGAAAAATTGAACGCTTTTTTTGCATTCAAAACACACACACTCACACACACACACACACTCTTGATGAATATGTTTATATTACTGGTTTGTCCTCAGTCATCATAATGGGATATGATTATCGAAACAGTTCAAGACTAGTTCAAATAAATAAACTTCATGAGTATTTTATAAAACAATATATTAAAATCGCACATTAAAAGAGCATTATTTGATGTCCTCTTTAGCTATCCCATCTAGAGAAGAATCCTCTTTGAATGTAATGTGGATTTTTGCCTTAGAATACTTGTTATTTCTATATAATAAGAGATGTCCATATATTTTAAAATCCTAGCATTTATCACCCTAAGTATCCATTGCCAAGTAAATAGGTACAATAGTATGTCTAACTATTATTTTGGCAAATATCATGGTATTAATAAAGGGAATTTGAAGAAAACATATTGTGTTTGTAATATGACACTCCTTAGAGAAGTTTTATATTGTACAATTATTTATCCCTCTATATGGCCCCACAAATAGATTATTTGTATGGTGTTTAATTGTGTTTTGATTGAACTTGCCTTTGCTTTCTACTCCTTGTATGAATGAAACCCACAGGAAAAAATTATTTTTCTTTTTAATACATAAAATATAAAAATTTAGATTTCTGATTTAATTTTAGTATCATATTCATTAATAAGGACATTTTTTTGGTTGGTAACTCTTATTTACTACTTTTGGTAGTCTTATCATAAGAAAATTAGAGCTTGTCAATGTTGAATAAACAAAAACCTAAATGTGATAAAGAACAAATGTGATGTGAATAATTCCAAATGTCATTGCCTACCTAAATCATAGCTTATAATACAACGGCCATGAGTGAATAGACAAAGGTCTACGGCGTGCCAACTGTTATTATTATTATTTGGGCTCCTTCTCTTTCAATACTTCAAGTTTTAGGAAAGAGTCAAAGTAAGAACTCCTTACTCACTATATATTTTCTAAAATAAAATTAATTATATGTAAATATATAGTCTGTTAGCTAAAAGAGTTCACTCACTGTATCTAAATGCTCATGTCCAATTTAACATTACTTTCAGCGTTTTCTAATATATTATGCATTTTCCAATAATCGGATAAAATGTATGTTAAAAAACATCTAGGTAAATAACTACATTGATGCAAATTTGTACTGCTTGTTCAAATATTATAAAATTTCTTGCCGAGTAATCTCATTTATAAAATTAATATACATTTTCTTCATTTATACCTATGAAAAAATGTTCTCATTTATATTGCTTCATAAAGCCTTTATGTGTTCTGTTTTATTCCAGTTTCCGAGGATCAGCATTCCAAATAATCTGTATATCTGTTAATTATACGCTTAGTCCATTTTTATATATCTCAATTCATATTATAAGCTTGTTTGCCTGCCTCAGCTCCAGAGACGAATTTCACGTCCTTGCCATGTTAACCGCAAAAGTGCAACCCGAGGTTCAAAGGACATCACTGAGAGAGGAATTTGGAAGGTTGACCGCCTTCCAAGCAGCCTCGCCAATAACAATGGCTTTGGTGACGATAAATACAGGACAGGTCCCCTGGGCATTGAGGCTCCCAGCCGGCAGATGGTTCCGACTCTCCTCCTTAAGTCAGTAGCGATCCTGGCGTAGCATCTTCTGTGTCTTGTCTGCGTTGTGACAGAGTCCAGTCCTCTTGGAGGATTTTTTGATGCCACAGGATAAATTGTATCTCTACCTCAGTCTACGAGGATGATGTGTCATCTGCGTAGATACTGATGGCAATGTCTACCTTTGAGGTCGCATTTTTATATGCAGAGTCAAGGGGATCAGAAGTGAGCAGGCTAAATAACAACGGTACTAGAACTGAGCCTTGCCTGGCGCCGAAATGGATCTCTCAGGGCCCAGACACCGCTTTGCTCCACTTGACACGCTGGGTGCCCTCTGACATATAGCTCCTCACATGGCTTTGGGCATTGTTTTTCATTCATCTCAGTTTCCTGACGAGAGTAACAGGATTACCTTTGTCAAAGGCAGCACTGTAAGTGAAGGCAGCCAGGCAAACCTTCTTACCTTAGCCAAAGGATTTGGAGACTAAAGATGATAATAATTTGATCAAGGCTGTGTCTTATACCTCTGTTAACCCGGAAGCCATATAGCTCTGGGGGTATAGTTTGATGTCTGTCAACGTGTGGGGGGCCAGTTGACTATTATAAAGGGCAGATTGTATTTTTCTCAATCCATGGTATAAAATGAAAGGACTTGTTTATCGTTCGATTTTTTTAAATAATGATTAGTATTCGTGTTTCATTTTGCGTTCCCTTCAAGATCTTGATTATCATGTCTTTGTGTTCATATAGCCCTTTTGCTATCATTATCGAATAAATGTCGTTGTTATTGTCCTTAATGTCATAATCATCATTGTTATGATTGCTATAAAAACAATGTAAACTTGTTATTTTTTCATTAGAGAGCCAACATCATGCATAGGCGTGACAAATGATTGAAGAGAAGATAATTTGTATGGCTGTGGTATTATTATAATATATTGAGCGGTGATAAAGGAATCACATTCTCCGTCCTTTTGGGAGCAATAATTATTTGCTTAGTCCTTAGAATAATGATGCGTATAATTACTGGTATAATTGTTAGTGTATGATAAAAATATTTTGTTGCATATTTGATTGGATGGAATTAATGCTGTGTGGATATGAGTAAGAATATGTGATAGCATTAAAATGAGTCCATCTGTAGTAATGCAGAAAATGCTGCCAGATGGCACTGACGTCTACGCTTTTACTTATCTTTAAATATTTCAACAAAGATGATATTTTATTTAATATATATACATACATTTGGAATTTGTATTAGGAACGGGTATATCTAATTTAGTCTACCAACTCAGCATCTCTTTCCATGAGAATGATCCTGACATCAATATAGTCTCGATTTGATAAGATAGGACGTAATGGAATATAGGAGATAGATTCTGATTTTGCTTTGAAGGAAAGACTCTATCTCAATGCGTTCTACTAAAAATTATTCTCGAACAAGCAATTAAAATTTGATAAATAATTGAATAGGATTTCTTATCACAATATGCAACAAGTGGTGATTAGATAAATGGAACGTAATAGATTGAATGAATAAACATAATTTAAGGATCCAAAATGAATGAGTTTACTGCACTTTTCAATGTCGTAAAATACTAAATGGGTGAAAATATATCCTGCTGTTATACTTATATCCCGCCAATGTTCTTAATTACCTCCGCCGAAGGAGGTATTGTTTTCCTGGCGTTGGTTTGTTGGTTTGTTTGTCAGCAGGATAACTCAAAAAGTACGCAACGGATTCGGATGAAACTTTGTGGAGTTGTTAGAAATGCCAAAAGGAACAAGTGATTAACTTTTGGCATCTCTGAGTGCAGAATTAAGATGCAAAACGAGCTAAATACTAATAAATATTTAAAGTTAGCCTACTCTGCCAATAGATGTCGCTGTGCTGTGAAATCGGGTGCCGGGAGCGTCTTCCTCTCGGAATTTCCGTCGAGGGGGAACCCTCCCCCGTCCCTCTACGCCGCCCCAGTCGTGAAAAATCCGCCTCGGAAGGCTCATAAGGACCCCGTGACGGCGGAGGTTTGCACTCTCTGAGTGTATATATGCCTCTAGTTTATTATGCAGAGGGGGAAAAGGAAATTATTTCAACCAAATGAAAAAGTAGGCATCACTCCTACAGATGGTATTAGTATAAAACAGATATATACGGATCCTAAATGTGACGCATTTATTTACCTCCAAATTACAGTTAAAATTTACCAATCATTCTTATACTCGTATTCAAAAAATAAAACTGGAAATAAAATTATTTTACCCTGAGAAGATGGTTTAAATTAACATTTTATATACTTCTTTACAAACACAATTCGATAAAAAAAATCATATTTTTCATTTAAACGAAAAAAATTAAATTAGTTCACAAAAAACCCAAAGTTTTTAATCGTTGGCCGGAAAAATACTTCATCTTGCAGTTTTCTTTATTCTTTTTGTCTATTTGATTTGATAGATAAAAAAAGACTATGTATAGTAAAGCTTTAACGCTTAATGTAAAGTGTTGTGCACACGCGTGTTTTGCGACTCCGTAGATATCTTCAGTTTTCCCCCTGTATTAAACAATATTGGACAATAATGTTGGGATCTACGTAATCCTAGGACTCGTGGCTATCGGTGAGATATTATAGATAAGCCCAAACTCAATTTTTTATGTCGAATTGTTGAGTTTTCTTTTGAGTCTCTTGTGAATTTAAAGGGAAGAGTTGTTGTTTTTTTCATCTTCTCCCTTTTTATTTTGCTCCTCCTTACTGTCCTGCTCCGCGCTGCACGGAGCTTTGTCGTTATTCTTCTTCTCTTCCCCTGCTACTACCAAGTCTTAGCAGGCTGAGTACCTGAGGAGGTCATGGAAAAGAATAATATGCCTTCCCTGATGAGGAAGATTAAATAAAAAGAGAAGTCGCTACGCGGACGTTCTTAAGAATAACAATAGTAATAGAGAAAAGAAAGATTTTTCTTTTAACATGAATGGAGATCTCATGTGGGAGACTTTCGTTATTTTGCTGGAGGATGCAGATGGGAATCCTTTTAGGAATGATAAGGTGAAGCATTGGATATACATATATGATTTGGCAATTCAATTTGGATTTAAGAAGCACGAAATTGCTGGTGCGAATCCAAGGTTTGGCCTGGAACGCTTGTATCTATACGAGATTCCCTATCGATGTTAGAACGAGAATTGACGATTTGAGAGTTCAACCGTGTATGAAGGTTTTTAACAAAGATAATGTATTCCTGAATATTTCCTGTAAACTAAAAGGAATTGACAAAATATCTGTGGACAAAAAGAAAAATTGAAGATCACCATGGTTAATACCTTCAAACGTGTAGATGAATCGCGTCTAGTGAAGTGGATCGGTCAATTCGGTGAAATTGTGAACCACTACCCCAAGAAAAATACGACGGATAAGAACGCTGAGGAAAAATATCCTGAGTTTTGGAACATTTTGAGAGACAGCAACTATATAGTTGAAATGGTCGCAGATACGTCTGCTATCCCTAAAAAGTCCCATTCCAGGGATTCTTGATAAAATTAAGATTTGCTGTGGTGAAGCTCAATGCCAGAGATGCTTCAATTTCGGCCACATGAAGCATCATTACACAAAAAAGGGTAAATACCTTAGAATACGAAAAGGCCCTTAAGAAAGGCATGGACGACAGATCGCAGCAGGAAAGAGTGAAAATTGAAGCATCGAGTATTCAGAGTCATCTGTCATCTCTGGAACAGAAGAAATAGTGGAAGTTTGTACATCTGTCACCTCTAATTCGCTTTCTGAAGCTACTCCTGTCAATAGTATCATGGAGGAGACTTCAAAAAAGAGAGATCAAGGAATAGAAGAAGTTAATAACACGAATTCAACTGAATTTACGCCAAACATTGCTGAAGATGAAAACGACATAGAAGTCGAAACTGAGAGAGGAAGGGAGGTATCTTCCTGTCAGAACTACGTTATCGTTACGAATAGTAATATCCCAATTTCAGGGGCACCTCTTACGGAGGATCAGTCCTTGGAAGTAAGGAAAACAGGATTCAAGAGGTTGCGAGAAACCAAAAAACTCCAACTTGCACATTTGAATTCCGAAACCATTCTGAATGATAAGACTCGATCCCCAATCATCTAAAAGAATCAGAGAAGTGAGAGACAAATCGCCGAACAAGAACAATAACCCCAAGAAAATTCATAAGAATTAAAATATGTCAGCACCAATGAAACCCGTTCTACACACAAATTTGCTCAAAATATCATATTTTATGCAAATATTTCAAATTAATGAATCTTTTCATCGAAATTATTTTCAGACCAAATCACTGATTTTTCTGCAAATAGCATTTCTAATGAAATAAAATCGAATATGGGTCTCAAGAGGATCATTTCTCTCAACACGAGAGGGGTTTGGACAGAAGACGACGTCATGCTCTTTTAAAATCTGTTTTATCACAAACCTTGACATAGTTGCCTCCAGGATATAAAACAAGAGGTTTCTTCGTCTTGTCCCACTGATTGTTTGATTTGTAAGCCCGGGCGTTATCGGGGCGTTTTTCACAGGAGAAAATTCAAGAAGAGGGGTTCTCACCTTCATCACGAAAAAAAATAAACTGTTGAATTTGTTGACGATTATTCATTACAAAGTGATTGGTACAAACTATACGTATCGACAAGCAACATAGCTTTTGTATCATTAACGCCTATCGACCAAATGAACATTTCCTCAGTTTTCCATTCTATGATGGATCCGAGCCCTTCAAAAATCTTCCTTGATTATCATCGGCGATCTTAGTGTTGACATTGAAAAAAATAATGGGAATTACCCTAATGTTCATTTTTCTAATATCTTAATGACAAAATAAATTTGATTGACGGCACAAAAATAAATATTCCTCAACCATACATTTCGTGGAAGAATGGGTCTCAATCTTCGCGAATTGACCACGTTTGGTCTCACCATCAGTGTTCAGACATATCAGAGGGGCAAACTATAAGCCTGAGCCATTCTCAGATCATTTCACTTGGAAGTCGAGATGGATTTATCCCATTGTAAAACGTCCTCAAGGTTCCTAATGGATTCTAACCCAAATTCAAAGAAAAATTAAGAAAAACATAGTAGAAAGCTTCAGTCAATCTTTATCCACATCAAGCAGTCTCTGTTTTTAATAGAGTGATTCGCTATTCTACCTTGAACTTCTTATGTAAACACAGAGAACGGGAGAGGGAAAGAGAAGAAAATTGACAGCATACTCAGTGACCATTCATCCTTTCTCCAGACTTTCACTGCGGAGGTCTATAATTCATTTAGAATTGCGGAAGTGGCAGAGTCGGAGATGTCAAAAAAGTAGAAGCAGAATGTAACCTTTTTTCAAGGCTGAAAAATCGATCGTTCCAGGGAAAATATTCGGCAATATCCATATCAAAAATCATCCACAAAGATTCTGTATTCACACGTCCTAAAGACATTCTTGACTGCTTTATTCGCAATTCCAGAAAAATTTCATTCCAACTCGATCAACTACCCAAGACAAATGAAAATTAAAGTGTGCAAAATCTATACCTTGGCCACAATTAAAGCATATATCAAGAATAAATTCAACGGAAAGAAGGCGTCTGGTGTGGATGGTATAATCGGGGAAATTATACATCATTTCCTGAAGAAACTGCTCCTTTTCTTCTTCGTCTCGGAGAATCAATGAAAGAAATGGAAGACGTCCGAAAGCTCTAACAAAAGGCAGGATCGTTTCTCATTCCTAAAAAGGGCTACGGGACCGAAATTAATCATGGAGACCCATCACAGTCCTAAATCACTCCTATAGGATTTTATCCGAAATCTTAGCGCAGGGTATGGAAAAAGAGCTCAATAAAAAATTGGAAATAACCAGAAGGGTTTCTTAAGGAATCGTAAAATTTCCGATGTTTCTCGTAATATCCAAGTAGTGATAGATTCGATCAGGTCTAGAGGAAAATATGGAGCTGTGGTGGGATTTCAAAAAAGCCTTTGATTCTATCTCCCACCAACAGATACTTCGATCGGTGAGGAAATTGCTGCCAAAGGAATTTTTCAACCCTGTTCGTGCTCTTCTGCTAAATGGATCGTCAGTGATAACTTAAGAAGGCCTTGAAATAAGCCAATCTTATAAGGACAAGCTGTAGACAGGGATGTCCGTCTGCACCTCTTCTCTTCATAGCCGCTATTGAAGAACTTGTAGTTGAGTTAAAGCGAATATATAGCGGATTCGGGGTCAATTTCATGATTCAAAACATCTGATTGACCTTTATGCGGATGATATTCCGACACTGATTAAAAGAGTTGAAATTGTTCTTAAATTTTTTGACAAGTTCAAATTAAGGTCGGGCTTGGAATTGAACCGATCTAAAACTTTCGTCCTCCGTATAGGTTTATGGGATCCTATGGAGGGTAAGTTGATCCATAAGTGCACTGTTAAAAAGATGGTTTCGATTTTAGGAATTGAATGGGGATCCAAAGGCATTCTCGAAAAAAATTGGAACAAATTGTACTGCCTCATCAATATCGGATCTTAAGTTTTAGACGGGTTAATCTTCAAAAAAGAATTGACCTATACAACTCTCCAATCGTCCCTGCCGTGCTATTTAAGGCTTCCATCTCCCCTTTAATCGCAGAAAAGGCTATGTTGGAGGAAGATGTTTGCTTCTCAAACTTTTCCATGACGCTATCTTCCTACTCTAAAACGACTAAAAATCAAATTGGAGGAGGTCTAGCTCTTTTATCTCAGATGATTCCAGATATATATTAAAGTTTTCATTGACATTACTAGAAATCCGATAGAGAATGGAGGTCTAATATAACAAAATAAATGATTTGTATGTTCGTATTCTATTGGAACTGATCTAACGAATGCACAAACTGCGAGGCTATCTGAGACTTGGGGTGCAGCGCAACGTGTATATGGAGATGGGTCCCTAACTTAAAAGTGACTGCACTGTGGACATCATTCGAAAGCACACCAAGAACAAGTACTTTTCAAAAGTCTTGATAGCCCTCCAGGTTTGGAAGAAAAAGCGATCAGTTATAAAATTTTAAGTCTGCATCATACATCTCCCGATAGTCTTTTTCGGGACGGACGCTTTCGATTTCCCCTTGGAAAGAGCAGCTCATTTGCATATGTACACCTCCTGTCCTTGCACCTCAAAATGTCATCGTTAAGCTTCTATGAGGAAGCCGAGTCTATTGCCAACGTCCGTTTGAAAGGCTGTCTCTTTAGAAGACTGAAGATCAAGGATACTCAAATCTCTCTCTGGAATTTATGACGGTAAAAAGTTCACGGCTCAGTTGCAGATTTCTGCTGGTTGTATATCTTTCGATTTCCATTGCCTTGATTGTGGCAAACTGTACAACGACGTTGAACATGTATATGTGGATTATCCGTTTGTCACAATTTTAACAAAGTTTCTGTCATTCAACGCGAAGGGACTTAAGACCAACGACGACAAGTATACCAAAGCATCGATCCTATTCGGTCTCCTAAAGAAAAAAGGACACAATTCCCCTAAAAGTCAGGCAATGGAGTTTGCTCTGTCAAACTCCAAACATGGCGAGTTGGTTGACAAAAAAGAAACTATAAAACCGTCTATTCTTCGGTCCTGATGATCTCTGCTGCCGCCCGATACGCCGCCCTCGCTCTCAAGATCCCTCCGTCTCCGAGGACTCATGGGTTCTTGCAGTGAACGGCATCAAATTTTATCCTTCAAAATCAGAAGAATATTTTAAAATTATGAAAAATAGTGAAATATTTTAAATATGATATGTTTTATTGATATGCCTTTTGTTTAAATTTTTTAATTATAACTATAATGTTTATTTACTTATATATTAAATTTTTATATAATTTATATCTATTATCTAAACAATAAAGGAGAAAAGAAAAAAAAAGATAGATTTGTGCTTCCGACTGGATAATAATAAAGCAGTATTTCATTAAAGGTAGTCAATCGAACCTTCAATGAGGTTGACCAAAACCCCTCTTGTAATACGAACTTGCGTCCTCAACATTGAACACATCATAACGCACTGACCAAACATGCTCCCTTGAGATTTTCTTTTATCGTTGCTTTCATCCATTTACAAATATATTTTCCGAATAATAAATATATAAAATAATTATTCGATAATAATACAAACCTTAGGCTTTTTGAAAACCATTTAGAGGTCTAAAAACAAAAAAAATGATTTTTTTTTCTAAACACTTCAAGCAAAAGGATATCTTCTCAGAATAGTTGCATGTAATGTACTTTCTGAAAACTCCAGTAATATTCTTATAACGATATCAAATCCTGCATTCCCGATTATCACTGAAAATCTATTATTTTTTAGGGGTCAATGCCGAGAAAGATCATATAAGAAGTCAATATGTAACGACTTTTCTACATTAAAAATTATTATGCTTTTTGTAGGAGTTTGTCCTGGATTTTTATTTATGACTAATTCTGAAGAAACGTTGTCAATATTTCCCTTTTTACCAGACACAAAGAACAATATGGCAGATGGCATGTACGTATTAGAAAAAAAAAACGTACCTGTTTTAATTTTTGTTGTTCATATGTTATCAACAGAGTAGAAGAAAAAAATCAATAAACCTAGCCACATGCTACATTTTTAATACATGCAACAAAGTCAGCTATATTGAAGAAAACTAAGGAAATGCTTTATTATATATATTTAGTCACTAAACCTAAACACTATAATGTTTGCAATGTTATTGAAGAACCATAATCCTTTTGCTTCTTTTGTTATGATAACAATAATAGTGTTAGTTCTTAGCGACAAAATATAAATGTGAAGACTCTTAAAATTACAATCAGTCAATTCCTAGGAAGAATGTTACTTTTCTGGGATCCTATGAATCCTACTCCGTCTATATTTAGGATCCTCTACGTTAAGAATTCGTGTTCCACCTTGAAATTTCCGGAGCTTTAAGAGCTATGCCCTGAACTCGAGCTCGGGGAGAATCAGGATCAATTACGGGCAGGAAGAAGGCGAACCTGACTGGATGGATCCGGAACTTTCTGTTTTACTGTGGAGTTCCAGCACATATAAGTTCGTAGAGACCGAGAAGCCTTTAGTCAAGGAAGAGTTCGAGGAAATCTTTAAGGCTGAACCTATCGACGATTTCCTTACGCATCGGATGAGGTTGGACACTACTAGTATGGCAATACGACACATCACTTGATTATTGTTGGCTTCAACAATAATAAAAAATGCCGCTTGACAGTCTTCTAATAGGGAAACTCAACCCTAGGGAAGTCATATCAATCTAGGCCCGGCAGCAGGACCAGGCTGTTGGAGGGGCCCTACAGTTGCTATGGGGGCACAGTTGGCAAATTCATAAAAAATCGGGCCCACGTCATTCGGTGAGCGTACTGCCCCCCCCCCCCATCCCGCCGGGCCTGCATCAAGCTCGAGCGAACAATGGAGTCGGAGATGGTGAGGAAGGATTCAGTTCTCTTATTGAAGTAAAGAGGATCCAAGGCGTAGAGTCGCCCCAAGAAGTTCAAAGACCCATAGGCATCCCCAAGGCATGAGATCACTAGTGTTCTGCATTTGAATGGAACCAAGGAGGATAAAAATGCCCATATGCGAGGTGGAAGTGCAACTATAGAGGAGAGTGGGCCTCTTCGCTTTCTATTGAGAGGAACCGAATCCGACGACTGCAGCGGTTTCTTTCAGCCTCATAGGTGGTGAGGGTGACATAATTTTCATCGAATTCGTTGTTGATGGTTGTATAATTAAATTCATCCTCGACCTCGAGTTGTATGAAGAAATCTAGACAATAAGGCAATCTTCCCCCAACTTCTGGGGGTCTTAACCTCTCGACCCCTTACATACGGCTTCATGATGAGACTGTCTGTTTCGGAATCTGATTGGATTTCTTTAAATCAAATATATAACTAGGAGGACAAAGCCACTGCCAAGGAAAAAGAGGGAGAGGCAATAAGATGATGAAACCCTGAAGAAGTAATGAAGCCACGTTATTTTTTATAATATGAAGAGTTATTTATGGCACCATATAATTTAGATTGTTTTCCAATTAATGTCATAAATTAAAAATACACGAGTATTAAGTTTTTGAATTGAATTTTATTCTTAGATAACTTATAGATATATTTTGTGACGGTACATGAAACTACATAAACATTTCACTAAGAATAAAAATAAAATGAAGATATATTTTCTTCAATATCGACTGAATGTATTTCTTATGATAACCCTCTCGTGGTATGGATGGTTTTTACGTAGACTGGTGCAAGATGCTCAGTTTATACCCATATATGACTTGGATTTATTGTTCTCAGACTTGTCTCCATAGGTTTTTATTGTTTTATGATTTATATTTTTAGCAAAAAATAGTAAATTCAATTGAAGGTTGAATATTTCAAGAGACTCAATACTCCTTCTTGACATGATATTAATTATATCATGCGAAAGGATAATTCTGTGATATAGATCAGTGTTTCCCAACCACTGTGCCGCGGCACACTAGTGTGCCGTGGAAAATTCTTGTTTTTTGATTAAAAAAAAACAACGATTTCATTATTATCAGCAAATACTGCCTATGTCATTCTAGTAGTGTCTGCTGTTGACTGGCGTCCTAATCATGTAATATAATTCCTCACCACTAGGTGGCAGCAGGTAGCGATTGCATTGTAGTAATAATAAGAGAATTAGTGATGCATGACTTTGATTGTGTGACAAATTCAGGTATCAGTTCGTGTGGATAGCAAAAATGTAAACGTGATGGATAAGTTTTTGAAACGAAAAATAAACTCTGATCTTGGTCCTGGACAAGGCCCTGGACAAAATTCGGACGCAGATGAAGGCCCTAGCACCAGTGGATGTCAAAAGAAGGCAAATACCGTGAACTCGAGGCAATACAATGACAGTTACATTTCTTTTGGATTTACGTGTACAGGAGATGTATCAGCGCCGATTCCATTGTGCTTGGTATGTGGTGAAAAATTATCCAACAGTGCTATGGTGCCAAGCAAGCTTAGACGCCATCTCCAAACCAAACATCCTTCACTTCAAAACAAGAATGCGGACTATTTCGTTGGCCTGCGTAAGCAGACAGAGAACCAGGCAACATTCATGAGAAAAAAACAAAGGTAAATGAGAGAGCCCTTAAAGCTAGCTACCACGTAGCTGAACTTGTAGCTAAATCCAAAAAGTCCCACACAGTGGCAGAGACGCTAATATTGCCCGCCTGCAAAGCGATTGTAAATGAGATGCTTGGACCTGAAGCGGTTAAAGAAATAGCAAAAGTCCCTCTGTCAAATAACACAATTTCCAGACGTATTGATGACATGTCTGCTGACATCGAAAGTGTGGTTTTGGAAAAGATCCGTATCAGTGAGAAATTTGCTTTGCAACTTGACGAGTGTACTGATATTAGTGGACATGCTCAACTCCTGGCCAATGTGCGTTTTGTGGATGGAGACGCAATCAGAGAAAACTTTCTATTTTGCAAGACATTGCCAGAAAAAACAACAGGAGAAGAAATCTTTCGGGTCACATCAGAATATCTCGAACAAGGAGGACTTAAGTGGGAAAACTGCGCGAGTGTCTGCACCGATGGAGCTGCAGCCATGGTCGGGCGCATCAAAGGCTTTGTAAGCAGAGTAAAGGAAATAAACCCAAATGTGATTACTACGCACTGTTTCTTACACCGCGAGGCCCTCGTAGCCAAGACTTTGCCAGCAGACCTAGCCCCTGTGTTAAATGATGTTGTGCGCATAGTGAACTTTGTGAAAACACGTCCTGTGAAAAGCCGCATATTTGCATCTTTGTGTGAGGAAATGGGAGCCGAGCACAAGACCTTGCTTTTCCATACGGAGGTCCGATGGTTGTCGCGCGGCAAGGTGCTGGCCCGTGTGTATGAGCTGCGCGAGGAACTGAAAGTGTTTCTGACCAATGAGGGGTCCGATTACGCGAAGCTGCTTGCAAGTGATGAGTGGTGTGCAAGGCTGGCATACCTGGCGGATATTTTTCACCATCTGAATGAACTGAACACACGAATGCAAGGCCGAAATGAAAACCTGCTCACCAGTACGGATAAAATCAATGGATTTCGCTCAAAGGTGCACCTCTGGCAACAACATGTGGAAAGTGGCAATCTTGAAATGTTCCCACTCACCAATACATGGGCAACTGTTCACACCGCTGCACTGTGTGAAATAATAGCCAGCCATTTAAAAACTCTCGAGGAGAAGATGTCTTTTTATTTCTCTTCAGTCTCCACTGAAAGCCTTGACTGGGTTAGGGACCCATACAGCTCAGCAGTTGTTGGAATGGACATGTCTTTGCAGGAGCAGGAAGAACTAACTGAACTGAGACAAAATCGTGGTTTAAAGCTGAACTTTGCTGATCTACCTTTGGACAGTTTTTGGCTGACTGCTGCCAAGCAGTTCCCCATTGTGGCAAACAAAGCCATTTTGACATTGCTCCCTTTTTCCACAACATATCTCTGTGAAGTGAGCTTCTCAAGCCTGACTGCTATTAAAACTAAACACAGAGAGAGACTGAGAGCTGTTGAGGAAGAGCTTCGGGTGTGTCTTTCTTCAATTCCTGCCAGGATATCATCTCTGTGTTCCTCAAAACAAGCACAGGTTTCACACTAAGATTAAGTGAGTAAATTATACAGAGATTGATATTTGTACATGAATCTTCATATTGTAACAGTGAAATCTTTTCCTAATACCACTGCTACTGTCAGAATAATTAGCATTATTTTCGGTATTCCTGCTAGTAGAATGCTTTTGGACAGAATAACAGTTTGTAAATAGTGGGCCTACTTTGAAGTTTACACTTCTTTGAGAAGTGAACATGTTAAGTGCACTTTTTATTTGAAAGAGGAAATATAAAATATGATAATAAAAAAATACAGTTTTGTGTTTATTTGATTGCTATTCAAGACACTTTGATAAGAATGACTATATTGTTAATATAGGCGGCTACAGAGTATTATTTGTTTTCATTATTTCATCATTTTTGGTTGGTGGTGTGCCGCGAGATTTTTTCAAGGGAAAAACTGTGCCTTGGCTCAAAAAAGGTTGGGAAACACTGATATAGATTTATGATCCGTAGATGAGTAAAGGCCCTAGATTAATATCAAATGAGACATAAATAGGTAAGAGGTACAAACTGGCTTTTGAATCTTGAACTGAAAGAGCCATGAGAAATAATATATGATATAACCACATTGTAAGTTTTTTCCTTTTTCATTATTTCAATATACAAAATACTCCCCTTTTTACTTTAAGTTTACGATATACTTTAATGTAAAATATGAAATGACTAAGAAAAATACTTTACTAGTAATACAAAGAACGAAAGCCTTAATAAAAACATAATAAATACACACTAAAGTAGTGAGGCATATAATTACATGGAAGTCTTAAAGGATCAGGATCAATCTTAAGAACTTCGAATAATTTAATTTCTCAATAGAAATTTTTATGTAAATTGAGAAGTAATAAGTATTTGGATGAATAAATTATTAAAATTAAGAACTAATAATGTCTCCCTACCCTATAATTTTTCAAAATAACGGATTATGATTTTAATATGGCAACGTTGTAATATTTTTATACATATTTTAAACTGTGATTTTTTTTGAACAAGTGAGTAACATTTCATAAAATTGTATTTGATTTTTTTTGTAAATGTGTATATGATATTCATTTAACCCAATTATAAATAAATATGGAGGCTAGACCACCAGCATACAATACTACTAACAAAATATTTCGAAATAATAAATGAATGTCAGAAAAGCTTGTTAATTAACATGGGTTAATAGTATTATCCAACTCGAAATAAAACTAAGAGCAAAAAAATCAAAATTAATGAAAGAATGGACAATGTTTATTTATCAAAATCATAAGTTAGTCATTCAAACAAATTAATAGGCGTCTTCAATGTGAGCCTCCGTTAATTTTCTTCTGTTGTAACCTTTGAATTATGGGAGGCAGAAAAGTGTAGTTTGAATTATCGACCAAAGGAAGCATATATAGCAAAGACTAGCAGATCTCTTCTTCTTTGCCTTCACTCATTTTTTTCTGCGCTCTGGGCCTCGGACATTGATAATTATGATAATTAGCTAGCGTGAACTTACATATCGGACGAAATAGAAGAGTAATGAACAATCTCTGAAACGTCTCAGTGGATCCCAAATTGCACATGTTAGATGAAATAGAATGATTAAAAAGTCTTCTTTATCCGTCCTGATTTTTTTTAGTTGATATAAAGTTTTTTTCCTCTTCCAAAAATGAAAAAAGAATGAAAACAAATCTAAGACAAGAAAAGAAAGGTGTTCAACAACTGTGCGCTCTTCCTTTTTTTGCTTGTATTTCTTACAATTTCATCAGAAAATAATAACAAAATAATATAATCAGTTGGTGTACATGAAAAAAAAAAAAGGACGGTCAAAAGCAACAGTATTTACAACTCGTTCAACAGAATCATTTGAAACCCATTGAAGCAAAAAATAGATGAGGTTTGGTGCTTCCAATTGAATGTAGTCGTTTTCTTGCAACTAATTATTTTGGTTTTTGGCCGGAAAGGATAAGAAATATATGTTAGGGCTATACGATGTTTTTTTCCATCACTGGTTATCAATTACTGGATATATATCGTAAGAGCTGATTTTTTCAATCCTTACTACGACATTCTGTACAGAAAACATGTTTCTGCCAACAGAATTCAGGATGTTCAATGTGAAATACTACAAGATGGCTGGATTTTACATCGTAGTAAGATTGTGATTGTGAAAAAAAACCTATCCGATTTTCTTTTTTTATATAAACATTCAATTAGAAATTGTCTGATCATACAGTTTATTGAAAACTAGAAGAGAGTTATATATGTAGGTAGATAAAATTACATAAATGAAACTCTTCTAAGCAGTTGTGCAAAAAATAAAAATAAATTTTAGTTCGTATCTCCAAGTTTAATTTACTTCAAGGAGAATACATGTGATGTGTTTCTCGAAAACAGTCCTGTAAGGGATATTGGTTATATTGATGATGGAAGTCACTTTCATTGATTGGAGCAGAAAAAGCGATCCATGTGCTATTGGGATAACAAGAGCTTACGAATTCCTTTGTAGTCACTTAAATGCATAGGCATAGGAGAGGTGTTTGGTTTGGTGGGGGCCATTCAATTTGCCCGAATTTTAACAAGTACTGTTAAATCGGGGAAAAAATAATCGAATGAAAAAGCTATGTCGATTAGGGATGTTCTTATTTTTCAAATGTTGGAAAGTTAGCAACATTGTGAATTTTCTGTTTTCTTGGTGATAAAAGAAGACGACATACAAAGTTGAACAAAATCAGTAAACATTACGAGGGTCGCACAACGAGTCATAGTTTTAAAAATTTAGTAAACATATAGTTTTCCGCCAATTTCTTCATGGTGGACGTAAC
>CP045895.1:1840380-1886433 GCA_013387185.1 Caligus rogercresseyi | reverse complement strand
TGAAGTCTGTAACGCCACCATTTTTAAGAAATTTGCGGGAAACTATATTTACTAAATTTTAAAACTTTGACCTCGTTGAGCAACCACGTAATGTTGACCGATTTTGTTCAAACTTTGTATGTCGTCTTCTTTTATCACCAAGAAACAGAAAATTACAATGTCGCTAAACATTTAAAACATTTGAAAAATGAAACAGCCCTAGTGAATTATATTATTAACCATGGAGTTAAGAACAAAAACTATCTACATAATTTAGGACAACGAAAGAATATCTTTTAAAAATAAGAACAACCTTAATATCCACAACATACATATATCCCCGTTAATAGTTCACAGGTCTGATTGTGAATGGCAAGGATAATTATTATACTCGTAACAACGTAGACTGTAAAATTAGTTATTATTATTTAGGAATGGTGTCTAATAATATGTACCTATTATTTACCATTTTTAAACCATGAGAAGAAGGGCTAAAGCCAATCCTAAATCGATTATTCCACTGAAGATTGTAAAATTCGTTGGAATAAGTGTATTATATAAGGGGGGGGGGGGGGATTATGGAAGGGGGACGAAATTAATTGAAAGAATAAATAAACTAGAGGCATATATACACTCAGAGAGTGCAAACCTCCGCCGTCACGGGGTCCTATGAGCCTTCCGAGGCGGATTTTTCACGGATGGGGCGGAGGTAGAGGGACGGGGAGGGTCCCCTCGACGGAAAATCCTAGAGAGGAAGAGCTACTTGCACCCGATTTCAAGCACAGCGACATCTATGGCAGATAGGCTAACTTGAAATATTTATTAGTATTTAGCTCGTTTTGCCTCTTAATTCTGCACTCAGAGATGCCAAAATTTAATCACTTGTTCATTTGGCACTTGAACAACTCCACAAAGTGTCATCCGAATCCGTTCGGTACTTTTGGAGTTATCCTGCTGACAAACAAACCAAAAAACTAACAAACAAACAAACCAACAAACCAACGCAGTGAAAAATATACACTCAGAGAGTGCAAACCTCCGCCGTCACGGGGTCCTTATGAGCCTTCCGAGGCGGATTTTTCACGACTGGGGCGGCGTAGAGGGACGGGGGAGGGCTCCCCTCGACGGAAATTCCGAGAGGAAGACGCTCCCTGCACCCGATTTCACAGCACAGCGACATCTATTGGCAGAGTAGGCTAACTTGAAATATTTATTGTATTTAGCTCGTTTGCATCTAATTCTGCACTCAGAGATGCCAAAATTTAATCACTTGTTACTTTTGGCATTTCCAACAACTCCACAAGTTTTTTATCCAAATCCGTTCCGTACTTTTTGAGTTATCCTGCTGACAAACAAACAACAAACAAACAAACCAACGCCAGTGAAAACAATACCTCCTTCGGCGGAGGTAATAACTTTGGAAATAATTACATTGTCACCTCATTTTTCGATATATATGTATTATATATATATATCACATAACACATATTATACTGCCTAAATGATTGCAAGGATTCCAAATCAGTTTTTATTTTTTAAATACATCCAAAATCAAACGAGATTATAAAGTTTCTAAATGTTCATTTTTGTGGTATTTTCCAAACAAATGACTATTTCAAAACTTAAATTTCTCGTTTAATTTTGGATGTACATGAAAAAATTGGAATTCTTGCATCATACCTAACATTAGCGGCAAATTGTTTGAAAATAGCATTAAATAAAGTATATGAGAGGTGATCGAATGGTGAAAAAAAATTACACCATAAGTTTACTAAATAACTTTGGGGCCGTTGATCGTACACTTCCCATTATTATTCGATTTCGTTCAAACTTTCACAAGATATGCACTCTATGCACTAAAGTAAAATCCTAGGGGGAGCCCGTCTCTCAAATCCGAAAAACGTAAAATAAGAATCACCCAAATATATATATATATATATATATACACATTTTATCTTTTAATTTAGATCCATGAATCTATAGGATAATAATAATTATTCATACCAAACAAAAATAATACAGGCCATCAAAGCATATTAGCATTCTCCTTTTTTTCCTAGTTATTAGTAAAGAAAAGTTCCACTATTGTCGATGATTATTTTTCTCTGTCTCAAGTGGATTAACCTATAAATTATTCATACAAAGAGCACATTTCCACAAATTTTTCATAATTGTTGGCCTCGCAGATAAGTAGAAACGAGAGTAATGCTTCTGTTGTAATGAGAGTTTAATGAAAACGCCATACATTTTCGAGAAATTATACACACATATCAAGGGCCTGGAAGCAATTATTAAAGGGATTATACTTCAGGTGTTATTAGGCATGTCAGTATTTACCTAATTCCTGCTACACCCGAGAAGAAAAAGAAAATCGAAAAAATATATATATATAATAGTGTATATATATATAGTATATATGATAGTATATATATACATATATATATACCAGAATTGTTGATTTATCGTTCATTTGTTGTCGTTCGCGAACGATGAACGACAAAGTTTTTGACGAACGATAAGGAAAACTCCTTATCGATCGTCGTTCGTTTTTGGCGCCAAAAAAATGACAAAGATTATTTATTTTCATGAAACAAATTTCCTTTCTAAAAAAACGTCATCACTTTTTTCAGAAATTTATTTCTAAAAAATTAAAATTCGACAATTTTTTCAGAATGGCGAACGACAAACGAACGATGAACGAAGAACGATTCAATTTAAAATTAACGATGAACGGCGGACGATAACTTTTGGCGAACGACAAACGAACAACAATTTTTTGCGAACGTCAACAAGTCTGATATATATATATATATATAGAGAGAGAGAGAGAGAGAGAGAAGAGGCTTTGGAGATTAGGCCGGCTTTTGGAAATGTTTTAAATAAAAAAACGAATAGCTTTCATTTCATAGGTGACTAGAAAAAATACATTATTGATGCAAGAGAAAGAAAACTTTTCATGCTTCCGATTTCATTATGATTGAAATCTTACTTTTTGCATAAGTATTATTAAGATTTAAAATGAAACCCCACACAATTAAATGACTTGATATCCCTAATAAACTTGTTTCTTCTATAGGTTTCCTCTATATTAAAAAATACCCTAAATGAGATATATTTGGGTAATAACTAGAGAGAGGGAAAAATGTGAATCACATAAAAAATATTTTTTCACATATTTTCCATTTTTAAACAAATAAAAATTTTTTTAGGAAATTAAAGAAAAATCAAATTTTTTTTATAATATCCATGGACAAAACATCTTGCAAGCCTTAGATATAAACTCAATAAACTCAAGCCTAAGCGTTACTAAAGCACACATAGAGAGGAGTACTAAAAAAGAAAAACGAATATCGTACAGCACTCAGAAAAGAGAAGAAAGAGGCATGGAGGCATTTTTGCAGTAAAGCTGCAAATGCTAAAGATATTGCAAAACTGATTAAATACAAAAACCAATGGAAGACTCAATTGGACTACTGAAAAAAGACGATGGATATACGCAATCACCTGCTCAATCTTTATTAGTACTTATGGAAACTCATTTCCCTGATAGTATAATAAATACGACCTATGATAGACCATTGCAAGAAAGAAGCTTTAACATTAACTATGTAGATAAAAATAAGGTCAAAGAATCATTCAATTCTTTTGAACCATTTAAAAGCTCAGGACCAGATGGGCTGAAACCAGTTGTAATACAGCAACTCGGGAAAAATTTATATCTTACATCACAAACCTTTATGAAGTAATTCTCAACACTGGCTATACACCAAGGATCTGGAGATAGATGAAAGTTACTTTTTTGCCGAAACCGGGCAAAGATGACTACAGCTCAGCTAAGGCTTTCAGGCCAATCACTCTTTCGAACTACATTCTTAAAGGACTTGAGAGAATTGTACAATGGAAAGTGGACGACGTTATCCCAAGACTTTATTCACGACATGCTTATACTAAGGGATTATCAACTGAAACAGCCCTTTCACAAGTTACGGACTTAATCGAAAAATCAATTTTTCAAGACCACTGCACACTTGCAGTCAGTTTTGATTGCACAGGTGCGTTTGATTATGTACAATTTCACTCTGCAAACATAGCTATGTCACGGCTTGGAATTCCAGAAAGCATTCAATCTTGGTACTGTAACCTTCTGAAAACAAGAACAGTCAAAGTGGAATTAAAAGGGGAAAAAGTTAGCGTCAATCCAACACGTGGTAGTCCACAAGGAGGAGTTCTATCTCCAGTTATATGGAACTTAATCATGGGCACTCTTTTGACTAAGTTTATAGAAGGCGCCATCCATTTTGTAGGCTATGCGGATGACGTCCTTTTATTAATAAGTGGTAAAGACCCTGGTACACTTGTTTATAAAATGCAGGAAGCAATTAATAGTGTTCTGGAATGGGGGAAAACAAATGGTCTCACCTTCAACCCATCCAAATCTAACTCACCTGGACTAAACATATAAAAGAAAAAGCTGCCAAATGTTCTCGAATATGGAATATGGCAAAGGCAGTCATAGGTCAAAAATGGGGCTTAACTTCGGATAGGGTTCTCTGGCTCTATGAAGCAATGATTAGACCCATTATCACATATGCATGTCTAATATGGGGACACACTGTTATTGCAATGAAAGTCGAAATAAGAAAATTGAACAATATTCAGCGAAAGGTACTTATGAGTATGACTCATACACTCCGATCAACACCAACATCAGGAATAGAGGCAGTATTGGGCATCACTCCATTGGATCTCTACATACAAGCACATGCAACAAAGTCAAGATGGAGAACAAAGTTCTTTCTCCGGGATACCTGGGATGGTGTGGGCAATCTTTCAAGGCGTCGTGGACATCGTTTCGTTAGTGATAAAATACTCCATCGACTTCAATTGAATGAAACTAGCGACTACATTACAGGCAATTGTATCTGGGTTGATAACTCTCATGTTGAAAACTCTGACATTATTATATACACAGACGGATCAAAAGACGATAAAGACAACACAGGAGCTGGATGGGCAATCACTAGAGGTGATATATCCTTTTATCAATCATATATATCTCTTAATAAGGAAGCATCAGTCTTCCAAGCTGAGGTAATTGCCATCACACAATCTGTAAAAGCTTTACTTGAACAAGACAAGCCATCTAAGAACGTGATTATTCGGTCAGATTCTCAATCAGCAATTGCTGCTATTCTAAACCCCTTTACAAAAAGTGCCACAGTTAAGCAATGCAAAGAAGTATTAAACAACGCAAAATCCAAAATAAATATACATCTTGATTGGTGTAAGGGCCATTCAGACATCTCAGGCAACGAATTTGCGGACTACCTTGCAAAGAAAGGAACGCAAAGTAAAAATCGCTTATGTGTTGGAGCACCACCAAGCTACATAAAGAAAGTGATAGATGGCTTCTTCTATGAAGTTTGGTGCAACAGATACAAAAAGGATCTTGGAATGAAACATACTCATAGGATGTTGAATATTCCAAAACCAAAGGTTGTCGAGCTTTCACGTCCCAACATGAAATTACTTGTTCAAGCCTACACAGGCCATGGACCATTTCTGGCCCATCTGAGCAAATGGAAAAACACAAATGCCATTTGTAATATATGCATGGAGGAGTCCCAAACCGCTGACCTCCTAATCAACAGATGCCCATCGCTTTCATATGAGAGATACCAAGTCATGCAAGAGGAGGATGAAGATCTTCGTATGATTAAATTTATTAAATGTAAAAAGATGCAACGAATTATTGATTCTAACTTTAATTTAATTGCTTCATAAGTAGATTATAAAATAATTTATATAATGCAATGCTCAATATCCATTTTTGCTGTTGTAGCACATATACCCCTTTGTGTGGTCGTGTTCTTTTGCTATATGTATGTATTTGCTTTTATCATTGTATAATTGTAATATTTGTATGTACTATGGTAAGACAGCAATAAATTATTAACTAAAAAAAAAAAAAATCCATGAAGTAAATACTTTTTTCTGTTTAGAAAAGTTGTTGAACTTATTTTCATCACTTCTTGCATCATTTTTATAATTTTTCCTTCTTGAGTTAATTTTTGGAGGGAAATAATGCACGCCAAAATTTATGGTGTCTTTTGAATAAATATACTTCCTGTGAGGGTTTTTGTCAATCCACGTTTTCCCTATAAAAAGAAAGAGTTATGCTTATTCCATATTATTTGATTTATTGCAATTGTTGTTATTGTGCTGGACTCCATCACAAAGTCTGACCTCTATTAGACACAAGGTAAGGAAAACTTTATTAATAGAGCGTTGGTGGTTACTGTAATCCCGGGCTGCTAGGGTACTCAATTCAATAAATAAAAACTTACACCCCTTCCATTTAACAGCAAATTTGCATGTAGATTTCTTCGTTTTTCCAAGATCATCACAAAATCCTTCCTTTTTCTCGCAACAGATAGTTAATGGCATTTTCGTTTCATGGAAGGCCTCGACAAATTTTTTAAGCTAATACATATTAACCATCTTGTTCATTGATATTTAAAATATTTGATGAACTGACATATTCTATTATTTATAGAAATATGGCAGCTTCATTGTCTAACCGCCTAAGCTGACTCAAGGATATAAGGCAAGCTTTGCAAAAATTATCGTTCTTTTATCCGTCTATAATGCATGTGACATGTATTTGTAATTTGCTTCATCATGTGGTGGATAAGGTCAAAGACAATTTCTCTGACGTGAATAGTCTCATTTCTTTGGTAAAGGAAGTATTCTTCAAAGCCTCATCTGGACGAGCTGAATTCAGAAAATGTTGCCCTGGCCTAGAGCTCCCCCTGATCCAATTATGGCCAGATAGGGAACCTGGATCTGGTCAGCTGTTTGGTATGGTCATAATTTTGAGCAAGTCAAAGCATTCGTGGATATGCTTGCAAGTCATTTATCGTTTCTGCCAGATTCGATATCCAGCCTGGAGACCGCAGGAATTACACTCAAAGATGGACTCAAAATCTTGAGTCCATCTTCTGCTGAGGAAAGGCTCCGCAAGATTCCAGGTGACTTTGCTGAGGTTTTTAAAACTATGTTGGATTGCGTTGTAAAGAAAAATCCTGTCCTGCCAGCATTGAGGCAGTTACGAGATGTGCTGCTAGGCAAACCAGGAGCTGCTCTTCCAGATGGGATGAGATCAATGGATGGAGCAATTCTAAAATTCTGTCCCATTACCTCGGTAGATGTGGAGATATCATTTTCGAGGTTTAAAAATGTTTTATCCGATCGTCGCCAAAACCTCACCCATAAAAATTTGGCAGAGAATATTGCATGACACTGTTTTTATGAAGGAATTAATTAACATTTAATCAAATTTAGAGTTTACATAAATAACATGTTTTTTACATTTTTTGCTCATTTGGGTAACATAAATAACATATTTTGGCAAAAATCATCATAATTTTTTTTGCTCTCTAGTCATAACTAATTTCTGCCTATTTTATGCATGGAAAACTCTCATTCTTTTGAAATAGTTCTACTAACACAAAAATGCGATATGAACAAACCTTATTGGATGTCTACAAAAATATTGCTGAAAAATTCAAGTTTATGTTGTGGACTACATATTATAGTATATTTATTTTACTAATATATATAGTACCAGCTAATCTATGCGTTTTTAAAATGATATCATTCAGGCTAGGGTGATCCGAGGGCCAATCTGACAAGTCAATTGGTAAATTTAGCATTCTATAGCAGAATATTATTCAAAATGTTTTGAAAAAACAAATATCTTAAAAAACAATAAATCAACCATTCCCTTTGATCATTTTTCATTTCTTTTGACATGCATCATGGCGATAAAAGTTTTTTATCATTTTCATTGCTCGTAAATGCCATCCTATAGCACTATCAATGGATTCAATAGTTTCCGAATATCGTTCCAAAACGAAATCTGCGAAGATTGTCCAAAAACGATCCTTTTACTACAGAACATAGATCCGTGCGTGAATTGATAATATATTTATCCAGTATATATGATGAACTAATTTCAATCAAAGGTGAAATAAACTTTTATTACACTAAAATGTATTTCAAATATAGAACTGAAAATAATAAAAACAATATGGATATTTATTATTATTTATCTATGGCTTTCCTTCGGCGGGGAATTTGATGTTAGTATGAAACGGATGCAAAGGAACTCTTCCCCCGCTTCTTGAGAACTGACCCAGGTAAAAAATGCTTGAATACACTCCACTGCCTCACTCAATAACAATGACTGCGTGAATATAAATATGCCAAAAGGACGTTTGAACAAGCACATTTGTAGATTGGAGCTTCATCAATACAAAGACTTAAAAATATTCAAAATGTCAAAACAATTTCTTTGTTTATTATGTTATACTTTACACTTGTTCATGGTTCTCCAACTGGATACAATACCAATCAAAAGAGCTTAAACAAAGATCGATTTATTTACCCTGATGAAATAAGGAACACTCCCACCAAGACACGAGCCTTAAAAGACAATGATAAATGCCGACTTGTGAAGAAAGTTATTTATGATGTTGAATACGAAGAGGTCAACGATAAAGTCTGCAAAACCACTCAAGAGTAAGTTCATCCATGAATTCATGTTCATTTGTGCTCACGAGTATATTTTCCTTTCTCAGGCGTGTTTGCAATACTCGCTTCGTGGATGACTGTCAAAACTACCAGGATGAAGTCTGTGAAACCGTTCAAAAGAGGGAATGCAACAACAGACGCGAGAGGAAGTGTGAGGACTACTTCAGGACCGTGAGTGAGACCTACACCGAGGACGAATGTCGAGATGAGACCGTGCAAGAGTGCGAAAAGGCATGGCAGGTGAATGCTGCCGGAGAGAAAATCTGGGCGGATGACCCAGCCACTTGCATCCAGGCCAAGAGGACCAAATGCGCCCAGTGAACAAGCAGCGCTCACGACAAGTCCCAGATCAGAGATGCGAAACTGTGACCGTGCCCGAGTGTCGCAACGTGCCCAAAAATGAATGCCGTTCTGTTACCGTCAACGCTGTGTGAAGAAGCCTGTTGATGAGTGCCGTGATGTGCCTAAGCAGAAGTGTCAAAATGTTCATAAACAAGTCCCAAAACAAGTTAGTAAGGAGACTCAAATTAGAGTCTGCCGGGAGAATAATTCCAATACGTTCGAAGATGTGGATGTCAATCAAAATAAAGATGATGATAGTAAGGATGCCATTGTAGTGGAAGAAGATTCCGAAAATGTTCTTCGAGGCTTAATCCGGCCAAGATTCGGAATTTAATCTGCATAAAAAGCTGTGATCAGTTACCATGTTTTCATATGAAGAGTTAATTTGTACATGTTACCCATTATAATTAACAATTACTTTTGATATGAATTTCTATTGAATCTCTATAAAAAAATATATCGATCTCAGTTATGTATATCAATCTCTCTCTATCCTCTCCATAAACGTATATGGATTTTAGAAAAACTATGATGAATTAAAAAATGTAGGACCTTAAATATTTTACGGTAATATATATATATCAGTTGGTTTTTTCATGAGAAAAGGTTTTAAAAGATAAAAATATTAAATTGTTAAGCAATTATACTAATAATTGAAATTTAACATCAATCAAGACCTACAATCATAAAAACCAAAACGTTCTTGGTCTAAATAAAAAAATAAACTACAAGAATCTCAAAATACATATAATTATAAAGTTGAGCTAATCAATCTTGCAGTTTAGATTATTATAATATTCTGGTAGAATCATTTAAGAATAAGTATATTAAACTATAACATACAACTAAAGGAATCTCAAATGAAAGTATTATAGCAATTAACAATAATTAGGATCTTCTTGTATTTCTTATATTGTTGTTGCGGGAAATGGAGCGCCATTGGGAGGTTAGGTGATATAGATGGAAAATATTTCGTTAGTTCCCTAGCATAGTTTTATCCTCTGCTCTGTACTTTGGGAATAGTATATTTTTTCATAAAATTTATTAAAATATATGTATTCACTTTTGGTCAGATATAAACTGATATAACTCCTTCACTGGAAACAAATGAAATTGGTAATAAAAAACTTAGGGAAAACTAAACCTCCTCGAAGTATAAAAAACAGTCGACAATAGGTCAATTCTTCGAGGAGGTAGCCAAAATGGTTGATCCACCACGATCCCAAACCGCAACCCAAAAACAAAGCTCCAAAGAGCTTAAAATATAAACAAAAATATGGAGACAAAAAAGTACGACTCCATGAAAAATAATTAATGTTAGAAAAGCCTCAACAAAAGATTGTCAAATATGGACGAGAAAACCTTAAACTTATAGTTCAAACTTACACCGCCATGGACCTTTCTTCGCTCACTTAAGCAAATGGAAAAAGTCAACTGATGGAATGTGTAACGTCTGCATGGAAGAGACTCAGAGTGCATATCATCTTATCAACAGATGTCCAGCACTATCGTATGAAAGGCATGATTCATCACAAGAAGAAGATGAAGTACTTCGTATTTTAAAATTAATGAAATGTAAAAAAAAATGAAAAAAAAATATTGAAGAAAACTATACTATAAAACTAGAAACTACTATTGTACATATTATGTCTGTATGTAGTGCATGGTTACCGTTTGTGTGGGTCGCGCTCTTTATCTTATGCATTTATTAGAAAAATATATTATTTCTTGTAATACTAATTATTATATATATTTATATATGTATGTATACGGTATACAGTAATAAACCTTAAATTTAAAAAAATCACTTTTGGTCGAAATATTCTCTGGTGACCAAAAGGTTGTATAATAGTTAGTCCAAAATCTTTTATCCATAAACAAAATATATATATTAATAATTGAGGCATTTATTTACATTTCCAGATGCATTTAACAAGATGCAATGGACCCAAGTGGAAGACGACAAGTATATTTATTTAGAACTAATTGAACAATTATTATATAATTCATGTGAAATATACATTTACACCGACAGTTTTTTTTCTTCGAGAGAGTGGGAGCGGGATAAATTCTCAATGTTGAGGACGCAGGTTCGTTTCCCTAGATGGAGAGGTTTTTGATTTTATTGATTAATCATGCATAACAAAAAGATGTTTCCGATTCTAGAGTTTATCACTTGAGTACAAGTAGAAGGACCAATGACAATATCGTTTATAATAAGAATTGTTTTGCCTGTTGGTTTGATAGCATTGCATCCGTGCGGATATGAATGCGCATTCTGTCTATCGAGCCCTTTGAAATGAGGTTGATTCTTATTAAATTCCCGCTCTCGGAAGTCAATTGTGCGCCCTCTATATTGAAAGAATAAAAGCTTTTGTTTGAAATTAACAAAAAATAATATATCTACAAGCAATAGAAATAATATACCAAATATAGTGTTCCAATCCTTACCTTGTACTTCTTACACAATTTGAACTTGATTTCTTTAAGACTAGAAAGACGGATGAAGTCAATTTGACTGTTTTTCGACTTTAGAAGCTAATAGCTTAAATGTCAGTAGTCCGATTACACTTCAAATTTTATAAATTTAATTATTTCATAAAATAAATATCATGTATCAAATAATTAATTAATTAAAAGTCATAAAATTTGAAGCATATCGGATTACTGACATTTAAGTTATAAGTTTTTAGAGTTTAAAAAAATAGTCAAATTGACTTCACTGTCTTTTTAGTGTTAAAATGAACTGATAAACATGAGTCCTTTGGTCATACAATCCACAAAATAGAAGCAAGTTTTTGTCCAACTTATCACTGAGGCAATGTGTCGTATATCAAGACGGTATGTTTAAAAGTAGCTTTTTCATCATACAGTTTTTTATATATTAAAAACCTATCAAATGCTCAGTAATCATAAATAACTTTTGTCTATGGATAATATTAAATAAAAACTTTTCTGAATATTTGAGTACAAAAGACACATAAATGAACACCATTATCCAAATTTACTTTTTAGAAGTCATGAATGACAATTTATTGGTTCCTTAAAAATCGAGTGTGTCTTTTTAAAATCCTCTTGGCTGATCTTAAAAATTGAGTCAAAGTAGAGGGTAAAAAATTTAGGACAGCGTCTCGAGCCCATTTCCATGTATCTGAAGTAGTGTTCGGCATCCTTTATGAGCAAGGCTTAATATCCGGTGGTGGCTCCAAAAAGTAGTTTTTTCTTAAACTATAACATTATTTGGTTATAATTGCTGACTGTTTTCATGACATTATAACTTCAAGTTCTTTTATTTTAAATGCATCTTCATTGCGTTAAATTTTATTATCATGATAAAATGAAAAATAACATAATGACAATAGTGTGGGTCGACAACCAAATGTTGAATGGAAAACAAGGGGGTGTTGAGGATCAGGACTTATTTAAATTCCAATATTATTGTGCTCAAAGACAAAACGAAGCCATAGAACTATTGCTAAATAATAAGAATGAAGAGAAAAAACAAGTATTCCAATGATATTGATTTTACGAAATCAAATATACATAAGTGTATTACGTCTAAGCAATAAAACAAAGCACATCCCAAATCAAAGTAAGGACTCGGGAATACAGAAATATAAATTCATTAATTTCTACAAAATGAAGTTAATAATATCTTTATTTAAACAAGCATTTTCTTACTTTTGTTTGCCCATATGGTTCGACAGAATTGCATCCGAATGGATATAAATAAGCATTGTAGCATTAAAATTAGTCTATCGAGCAAGGGATCTTATGAATGAAGTAGACCGAAAATGACCATTCCATCTCGGAATTCGAAACTGCGCCCCAAACATTGAGAGTTGAACACGCCTTAGCGCACACGGCTATCGCACTCCCTTTCCTTCCATTGTTTCTTCATACTAACTATGTACATAGTGAATACAATCATTAATAACATACATATATGTAACTATGTATTTTGAAATTAAATTATGAATCATATTTTAATTGAAAATCGGTAAAGTCATCCGTACAAACACATTTTTTTTGCTCTTTAGCCGTCAACTGACAGATAAACAGTAGAGTTTATGATCTATCATGATCAACCTCTACAATAAGAAATAGAATAAGATCTATAGAATCCATATTTACAACAAGGACAAAGAAATATTTCTTCTCAATGAATTATCTCAATAAAGCTCAATACCTTGATGAGCTTCAGGTTTATTAAATAACACAAAACTATATTCGTTTTTTTGCTATTTTTAATGTTAATAAAAGATTTATATAATTAAATATATAGACTTTGTTATAAAGACATGAAATAACCGCTAAAAAGTCCTTTATGGTTGAATTAATGTAAGGGTTAGCATTAATTAGCCTGATATAAATACAAAATCACAGAAATATATTATGCATAGCTCTATGGATCCCAAAATATATCATATTGCTGTAAATCCGTTATAAAGAATCAATCATTTGTATGTGATGTCAATTACTACCAAGTAGGATATATAATTTTTGTTCATTTTTATATTTGTAAATCTATAAATACATCCGTATGTGAAGTATAAAAAATACAAATAACGGAAATCAATTGGAAATCCCAAATTAAATATAAGAACCGAACTTATGATTATTTTGTCTAAGCTCAAATTGTATTATTCCTAAGAAATGCAAGGAAAAATATTTATCTCCTCCTCTTCAAGTGTACAGGTACAAATGGCAAAAAACCCAAAAACTTATAGCATAAACAATTGTGCTATATATAAGACAGTTTAACATGGAAGGACTATCATTCAATTAATAACTATTGAACAGTACAGATTAGAATACAATTATTTCTATTTGGTACTTGAGATAACAATAACTAAATGCATACGTTCAAAATTGTCTGTGTTGTCCTCGTTGGACTATCTTTTACTTGCGGATCCCCGACAGGCTATGGGAGTGGAAGCAGTGAGGGTTCAATGACGGTGTGAGCAATGGACGAAATAGGAATAGAGGCAACAATGGAATCGTCTTTGGTGGTTCTTCTTCTAGGGGATCGTCTTCATCGTCTGGAAGAGGATCTTCCTCATCGTCATCAAGAGGATCCTCATCCTCCGCCGGAAGAGCACAAGCCCAATCTGGGGATGGATGCCGTCTCGTGACCAAGGTCGTAAATGATGTCGAATACAAAGAAGTCAACGATGAAGTCTGCAAAACCACTCAAGAGTAAGTTCATTCATGAATTCATGTTCTTAAGCTTAGTGCTCACGAGTCTCTTTCCTTTCTCAGGCGTGTTTGCAATACTCGCTTCGTGGATGACTGCCAGAACTACCAGGATGAAGTCTGCGAAACCGTTCAAAAGAGGGAATGCAACAACAAACGCGAGAGGAAGTGTGAGGACTACTTCAGGACCGTGAGTGAGACCTACACCGAGGACGAATGTCGAGATGAGACCGTGCAAGAGTGCGAAAAGGCATGGCAGGTGAATGCTGCCGGAGAGAAAATCTGGGCGGATGACCCAGCCACTTGTATCCAGGCCAAGAGGACCAAATGCGCCCCAGTGAACAAGCAGCGCTCACGACAAGTCCCAGATCAGAGATGCGAAACTGTGACCGTGCCCGAGTGTCGCAACGTGCCCAAAAGAGAATGCCGTTCTGTTACCCGTCAACGCTGTGAGAAGAAGCCTGTAGAGGAGTGTCAGAATGTACCCAGGCAGAACTGCCAAAATGTCCACAAGCAAGTTCCAAGACAAGTTACGAAGGAGATTCAGGTCCGAGAATGCAGCAACGAACGATCTGGAAGTGGATCTGGACGTAATTCCTCAAACGGAAGCTCCCGGGGAAATAGTAGCAACCAACGAAACAGCTCCGGACGTAACTCATCAAGTGGCAGCAGGGGAGGCTCCCGAAGTAGTAGTGGCTCCGGAAGAGGACGATCTGGCAACGGAGGCTCCGATAGGAAGTCTGGATACTAATTATCAGAAAAAACGATTAAGATGATGCTTCTTTTTTTTGTTAAAGTTTAATTCTTTTCAAATAAAGCTATCATTAAAATTTTATTTATTTCAATCCATTGCATATAGGTACTATGTTAATTAATCTACACTTTTATATTGTTGCTAAGGCGTGTTTAAACTTGGTATTTATATACACTTGTCTTAACAACAAAAAAATAATTATGAGCAATGAAATTAAAGAAAACATTATGACCAAATATTTTTTTAGGGCTTTGTACTTTTGTACTCTCATGCAATTTTATTTAGTTTACGCATTTTTATACTGCAGTTGGAATTAAAACAGCCCTGTAAATATTTCCTGTTTTTTAGTCATTATATTTTTAAACATACGCTTAATGAAGATGATTTCATAATTATTCCTAGGGGAGTTGTCCTTAATTGAGTATTTGTAATTGAAAAACATTCCCTGATAATTTTATGTATTACAAAATTGACTTATATATTAACTTTTGAGTAAGACAAACTAGATAGTTTATGTTAATGGAATAGACTATTTATAAATATATGTAGCTGTTCCTTCATTCTGGTCCACAGCTCTGTTATTCAATGTTGTATGCATATGTATTATATAAGTTTAGATAGATATTTTGAAAAATAAAAGAGCATGTAATTTTATAAATTTATTTGATTGAGAATTTGATATTCGTGAAATTTAGAATATTTATTTGATACTATTTGCATATAAATACAAAATAAGTCTTAAAAAGTGTTTACGCATGATTCTGTATAAATTATATTTTTTTGTCGGGCTAATCGTGAAACCATGCTATATTAATTTTTACCTGACGTTCCTAAGAATTACAAGGTTGAGCTGAAATTATAACTTACTAAAGGATCCTATTTTGGTAATGTTTTTGTTCAATTTTTCATCAATGTTCGTCGTATCGAACTTGATAGGCAGTCATTCCATATTCACCCGACGATCGGCCTCCATGTACATCCTCACAGCCTCAATAAAGTCATCAGTGCAGACCTTCCTCCTACCGGTCCATCTCCTCCTCTTGTCTGAAGAGTCTTTTTGATTTTAACTAAGGCTGAAATACTGTATATTTGGATTTAAGAGATGCTGTTGACCCCAAAGGCCGTGTCGACCATGGGCTTGATTTCCTTGGGAGTTTTTCCGGCCTTGATAAAGTCCTCGACAAACTTGTGGACGTGCAAAATTTCCCTTTAAAAAATTGCCCCGATCTTATGAAACAGCCTAAAAGGCTTGATTTTCTTAAAAGAAAGATTTTAATCGGTTTGACAAAAAGATGATTCAATCTAATTGGTCTGAACAAGAATTGAAGTCTATGATTTTGAAAAACTGATGCAGTATTTTGCAAAATATGAAACAATTCGCATCATTACCCAAAACTCCCTCGTATATCCCAAAATAACACAGAAGATATATAAAGATAAAACTCAATGTATAAAAGACAAAAGTAACACACAAAGAAATATTAAATAAAATTACTTACAATTTCAAAACGAAATCCAGCTTTTTATTTTGTTTAAAACATTCCTTGATAAAATGACGGGGACACATTTTTAGGATTATAAACATAGTCACTCACACAACATATATGTAGTTGGGAAGCCCGCATATATTATCATCTTATCAAAATATATGTAATCGGATTTAACCTTATCTAATGATATTTGTTGCGAAGATCAAATGTTTGTTAGGGCTTTATATTTATATTATATATTATATATATATATATATATATATATATATATATTGATCCTGGAAATTTATGTTTTCGATAATGATACTTATCTCTTTCAAGCCATATATTATGAACAGAGTACTAAATGTATTTGGGAATAACAGACTAAGAATCAAAACAACATCCATTGATTGCATGTTCCAATCAGCAATTGATCTACTTAGGTCATAGCAGAGCGTGTCTATTTTGATCGCATATATTCTTAAAGCAATGTCGATCATTTCCTTCGAATTATATGTTTTTCAATCGTTTCAATGCTAACTCAGGAAATACGTAAGCAATTACAAATACGTATTTAAAAACAACAATCCCATATTTATTCTTTGGCGAAGAACTATTTAAATCATACAATATACCTAAATTAGAAAAGAATTGTACATTAGCCAATTAACCAAATGGATTGAATAAAATCTGTTCAATATTTTAAGATTTAATTCTAATTCATATTTATGTTGGATCCATCAAATTTACCCCAGAGTTCCATGAATATGTATGTGTAATTATTGATTCAGATTAATATATGCGTATGCATTTTGTTTTCGAAATATCTGCTATACATATTTATGTTAACCAAAGATATTCATTTCCATTAAATATCACATATACCCTTTTTAACAAATATATTGACATAGTTATTAAAATTATGAAATTATATGTATGTTTATGTATATATATATATATATATATATGTATATATATATATATATATATATTTGAATTAAAGTTCGTTTGTCGTTCACCAAAAGCCATCGTTTGTCGTTCATCATTCATTTTAAGATTGAATCGTTCGTCGTTAATCATTCGTTTTTTCTCGTAATTCTGAAAAAAGTGATGACATTTTTTAGAACCGAAACTTTTATCATCAAAAAGGATTTAAAAAGTTACAATATGTTTTTTTAATGAACGACAAATCAACAAGTCTGATATATATATATATATATATATCCCTGAAAAATGGGAACAGGAATATATTATCCCAGATAGTTAAGAAAAATGATGATTCATGGAAAAAAAATTACCTAAAAATGGATAAAAGGTATCTAAGCATTCAACAAATACTATTTCTCATAGAAATAAGGTATATATTGGCAAAAAAAAATTATTTTTACGATTATAGATAAATGATTTCCATGTTGTTTTTATTAGACGAGGAAAGATTTATATGGTCATTTTTTTCCTTTTCTATGATAGGTCATTTTTTGCGGGCCATTTTTTCTTGGGCCTTTTCATTCTAGGCCGTTCCTTCCTAATATCATAATTCGCTTATTTTATTCATCAGCGTTCACTATATATAATTATTTGTCCTATTTATATGTTCATTTTGACAAATATTTGTATGACTGTTATTTGATTAAAACCTGCTTTATTCTTCCTTTTTTTGTTATTGTTATTTTTTGAATCGTTCAATTTGAACGTGATGGAATATAAAAGGGATGTCTCAGCCAAAAAGTTAGATAGAGTCCACTTTTTATTGAATAATATATTTTAATTAATGTATTAAACATAGTTTTTAACCGAAGGACAACTTTTATACAACAATAAATAGGCTAAGGAAATACATATCATTAGTTTATCAAAATACTTTTTTGTTTGGTTTAATATTCATTTGTTTACGCAAGTTTTACAATATACACACAATAAAAATGTACACACGAACATGTTTTTGAGTATAAGAAACTTTAATTATTCCTGGTATACTGGAACCATAATGCCTCTTTGCTGTACTTAAAGCAGACAATGTCATTAGAAGATATAATTAAAAACTATTACTAGCTTTTTTTATATCTCAAACCGAGGTTCATATTTTTCATGTCCTCCTCCAGCCTCCAGGATCAATATTAAAATATCATCAATATTAAAACAAAACACAATACAACAGAAAATAACAATAATTATAAAAATATTCTTTAAAAAATAAATTCAAATAAAAGTAACAGAACATTGTATGTTTAATGAATATGGTACAATAAAATTGAAAATTCCCAGGACGAATCACTTCCGCAGAAAGGGTAAACCATAATATTATTTATTTAACTTCTATTTTTTTTGTTAACCTTATTAAGTTTTTTTAAGAAATTGAGATATTGCTTTGAGCAGGACGATAAAATCTGACTAAGTCGCCTGTATACATCCAGGAGGAACCATTGACATCAGAGATCTTAATGGATAAGGCTGAGTACCTAGCTGCAGTAGAGATCAAAATAGTTTTGATATCGTACTTGGATATAAAATCGGCGCTAGCTAGCTGTTGAGAACAACGGCAACTTAGAAGAGACATGTCTAAGGCACGCGATTTTGGAGGACTTTTATGGTTTGAATTAAGACCAAATAAAAGAATAGGAGGTTACATTTTTTTCACATATCCCCCTGACATTTAGAGAAACAAACTCTCTCAAGATGTCAAGAGCCGGGCAATTTGCAAATGCATGCGATATTTTGTTGTAAATCACTCCACAATCTTATTCTGAAATTTTACTAGCGAACTTAGGGCATTTTGAAATATATTTTTTGGTTTTTTTGGCTCCTACTAAACCATAGAAAGCTGTAATATTATATTTGATATGTTTTCAAATATCCATGTGAGCTATTCAAATTTTGAAACTAAATTATTTGAAAGTAGGTAAGGGATATCTCCATAGAATTGTAAATGCTACGGTCTTGCTGTTTCGAAATGTATATGTGCAATAACTTTGATGAATATAAATATAAATCAACTTTTTCATGTAGAAATTTATATATAGCGTGAGATTTCAAAGCTTCAAAACAATTTCTGTACTCTGTTTGTCCAAAAAAGTATGTCTATTTATCTGTATGTTTATCCTCTATACATAGCCAAACTAATAGACCGATTTCCATGAAAATTAGAACAGATCTTCCGTAGGATCCAAACAGTGGTTTCAGGGTTTATAGGATACTATTCATGCCTAATGACGTCACTGGGTGTCAAAAAAGAAACCAGCGTGCCCATTTAACCGTGATGGAGTGCCTTCTATCAACTTTTTTTTAGACAATAAAAGTGTAGAACACCTCATAAAATGCTGTATTTATGTCTTCATAATGACGTCACATATCACAAAAAGCAATAACGTTATACATATTAGCTTGTTGGGATCCTCTTAGGGGTCATGAACAGCAAATTGATCGGAGGTTAAAAAACATAATTAGCAATATCAAGGACCTCAATCATTTTTTTGACAAAATAAAAGTGTAGAGCACCCCAGAACATTGTCCTAAATAACCTCAAAAAATGACGTCACCGGCGACAAAAATAATACTGTAATATTAATACTCGAACAAAGTCGAGAAGATTAGCTTATATTATTATGTATTTAAATATATGTACGTAATTTTTCAAAAAGTATATCTAAATATGTTTGTATTTACTAACGGTAAAAAAATGTATCCAATACAACTGCTAACACTCTATGAAAATAATTTGTATGAGCATACAATTTGTATCTAAACTGATTTCAACAAGTTTTAAAATTCTTCATATATTTTTTTTGTTTTGTACACAACGGTACTATTATGTTTCAATTAACATTCATCTTTTAAAGAAATTACACAATTATTTTAGTCTACATATTACATTATTTAGAAATGGTTTCGATGTCGGAAGGAAGTACTGAAAAGTCTTCATATATTTGCATTATTTAAGGATTTAATTTTCTCGATAAGAATTCTTATATAGGTTAGAATTCCATGTCATGTTGCTTTTAATTTCTTTTAAAGTGGATATTTTTTCACCTAACTACAAAAAGTTCAGAACAAGGATATATATATAGATATATATGAATTCAACTATTCATAAGAATCACAAAATATTATGTTTCTTAAGAAACCTCTTTTATTATTCTTTTCATCACTGCTCTTATGATCACAGGTAAAAAAATATGGGAAAACCATTCCAATTCAAAAAGGGAAGAAGTATATAAAATGCCCGTAGGTTTTACAAATACAACATTCAATTCTCAAACACACAATTGAACAGATTTCACACACATAATAGATCGATAAGCCAGAAAAACATATAAAATGCATTCGTTCAAAGTTGTCTGTATCGTCCTCGTTGGACTATCTTTCACTAGTGGATCCCCGACAGGCTATGGGAGTGGAAGCAGTGGAGGGTTCAATGACGGTGTGAGCAATGGACGAAATAGGAATATAGGCAACAATGGGATCGTCTTTGGTGGTTCTTCTTCTAGGGGATCGTCTTCATCGTCTGGAAGAGGATCTTCCTCATCGTCATCAAGAGGATCCTCATCCTCCGCCGGAAGAGCACAAACCCAATCTGGGGATGGATGCCGTCTCGTGACCAAGGTAGTGAATGATGTTGAATACGAAGAAGTCAACGATGAAGTCTGCAAAACCACTCAAGAGTAAGTTCATTCATGAATTCATGTTCTTAAGCTTTGTGCTCACGAGTCTCTTTTCCTTTCTCAGGCGTGTTTGCAATACTCGCTTCGTAGATGACTGCCAGAACTACCAAGATGAAGTCTGCGAAACCGTTCAAAAGAGGGAATGCAACAACAAACGCGAGAGGAAGTGTGAGGACTACTTCAGGACCGTGAGCGAGACCTACACCGAGGACGAATGTCGAGATGAGACCGTGCAAGAGTGCGAAAAGGCATGGCAGGTGAATGCTGCCGGAGAGAAAATCTGGGCGGATGACCCAGCCACTTGCATCCAGGCCAAGAGGACCAAATGCGCCCCAGTGAACAAGCAGCGCTCACGACAAGTCCCAGATCAGAGATGCGAAACTGTGACCGTGCCCGAGTGTCGCAGCGTGCCCAAAGAGAATGCCGTTCTGTTACCCGTCAACGCTGTGAGAAGAAGCCTGTAGAGGAGTGTCAGAATGTACCCAGGCAGAACTGCCAAAAGGTCCACAAGCAAGTTCCAAGACAAGTTACGAAGGAGATTCAGGTCCGAGAATGCAGCAACGAACGATCTGGAAGTGGATCTGGACGTAATTCCTCAAATGGAAGCTCCCGGGAAATAGTAGCAACCGACGAAATAGCTCCGGCCGTAACTCATCAAGCGGCAGTAGGGGAGGATCCCAAAGTAGTAGTGGCTCTGGACGAGAACGATTGGCAACGGAGGCTCCATTAGGAAGTCTGGATACTAAGTATTAGTGGAACTAATTTGGTTGTTATTTTTTATTGTTGAATTGTACCGAAATATGATATATTTTGTTGATATAACGTGGTGTCCTTAACGTTTTTTTATTGAGTCCCTTTTATCCATATTTTATAAATCCCTTTTTGCTTTAATTAATTTAATTGAGTGCAGTTAGGACTTCCTATTTAATTTAAAAGAAAGATACTTTTTTTAAATAACCGATGAATTACTCAATAAATTAAAGATAACTTTTTATTTATTGCGAATTAAATCTGAACAGCTTATACTACAAATTAACGTTTTTATAAAATGTGTTACTAAGGGCACTAAGGACAAATTAATATTGTATTTAGTATATAAGATTATCAGCAACAAAGCAAATACAAAGTCCGTCCGTCTCAATAAGAGTATTGTTGCAACTTGGACAAATATAAATGGATACAGTTTTCCATAACTGGCTTTACAGGATTATAAATAAAATATAAGATACGTTTTACTTTCGTGGATCTCTTCATGTATGAGGAACTCATGGTATATATTATTATTATTATGTATTTTAACTTGTTAACTTTTTCCCTCCTTAAGAGTCTAGAAATCCAAGAAGAGAGACTTCGTGAAAGGATGGATACTTCAAAACTTCATTCTTTTCATTCACCATTTAGTTAACTTGAATATTCAAGGCCCAAATTATTACCAAGGAAGGTAAATTGATTGGAGACATAATTTGGACGGATTTCGATCATTTAAAACTTAGGTGACTTTTCCACATTCATTACATCTCGTTTGGAGCCTGTGTTATTCAAGTTTACCAAGCTTTTCACTTTTGAATCCCTGAAAGAGAATGTTGTTTTGTGTCAGATTTATGTAGTTTTCAAATATTTTAAAATTGATCTAGCAGTTTAAGGACACTATTTAATTTTCAAAAATGTAGTAAAGTAAGATAAATTATGTTCTATATAAAAAGCGAACGTGGAATAAGGTACATAGTTTAGTAATTAATACTTTCCTGCAATTCCTAGGTCGGACAAGATTAGTTAGGAGCTTAAATTAACATCAAGTACACTTATTATAAGGGCAATGACTACTAATTTTAGATAACTGGGCCTGAACTATTAGAATGATAAAAATCATGATTTTCAAAAAGGTAATAAAGGCCAACTTTTTTCGGACGAAATTTTAAGTGGTATTTTTGGAATCTACGTAAAACATGGGACTCAAATTAGAAATTTCAGCCCAGGGGCAAACAAAGACCTTAATTTTGTTACATAGTGTAATATATGAAGTAATTACTTCTCACTTTGGTATCAAATTTGAAAAAAAGATAAACAATGTGCTAGCATGATATTATTGTCTACTTTTTGGAACCATATTATTTATACTTTGATGAAGAAGCATATGACTACAAGTTAGCTTATGGAAAGGTCAAATCTAAAGAGCCGTAATAATGTTATGATTGCCTCTTTATGATATTTATAGTGTTGTTCTTCTGCCATTGTATTAGTTTTAGATTATAATATCTATCTATGTATTTCACACAACTACTGTGGCATTTGTAGAGAACTGGAATAAATAAAAAGAGCCGTAGTTATATCAATTTATATCCTGACATGAAGCCCCACCACCAGATCCAATACTTTTTGAACGTTGCCATGGATGCCAGAATTTGTCATATCAAATCTTCTCAGAATCCATCAATGACATCAGGGAATGCTTAGACCCAACAAACCAAAGATGCGGAGCATCCAGTAAAAGCTATGGCAAAACGTTGTCACAACATATTTTTCATTTTGGTATAAGTTTTTGTACTGTCGATTTATGTAATAATTAATATTTGATCCCCTCTGTCACCGATGGAAAGTGGAGTTGGGCTGCTGGTGTAATTCACTACTTCCCCTCGTGTTCCCTGCCTTATGGCAAAATTATTAAAAAACTTTACGGCAATTCAAGGATTTAAAATAGAAAGGTTTTATCGTTTATTTATGTTTTGTTTTAGATTGTCAAGTTGTTTTATTATAATTGTATTTTAGTGTTCGTTCATATTTGATGTTAAAATTTTAAACTAATATGTATAATGAAGTTTTTTACGCATTAACACCATTTATATACATTCCATTTTTTTGTGCTTGTATATATTTTTATGAACTGTGGAATAAAAATTAATATTACATATATTACTAAACACATTTAGAGCCATTGAATCCAAGTTGATTTGTATATGAATAAATAATTCAAAAAATAAACAATGAAAAAATATTTAATATATTCGTCATTATGATAACAATTTATTGCCTATTTAAGTTGTATGATGTAAAGTTGTAAGATACTAAGAATTTATTAGCAATTGAATGTATAGTAATATAGCATTCCACCACAATTCATTACCAACTTACTCAAAATCACCTTCTTAGATAAATGAATTGCGGCTCGGCATTCTAAGAATTTAGACTTAAGGATGTTGTTAGAAGTATTAAAAAATAAGGCTAAAAATTATTTTGAAGTCAAGGAAGTAACTTAAGGCTTCTAAAGCTTTTTGTAAGAAAAACTATAATTTGTATTCAACCTTACAAGGATTTGTTTAGATCCATGTATACTTAATAAGCAGTAAATATTTGTCTCATGGGTACAATAGCCGTGCGTGTTAAGGCGTGTTCAACTTTCAATGTTGGGGGTGCAGGTCATTTTGGTCTCATTGATAAGATCCTAGGTTCGAGTGACTAATTTTAATGCTATAATGCTTATTTACATCCTGTCGGATGCAATTCTATCGAACCATATAGGCAAAATATATATATATATATTATATATATAATATATTATATATATATATATATATATATATATATCTATATATAACTATATGATATAAGCATAAAAATGGAAAGAAAACAGTTTTATTATAATGTAAATTTATGTATTTATATATTTAGAGAGAGAGCTCCTTATCTTTCTCGTTAATAAACATAACCCTTAAGGCTTAGGCTAATATATGTCATTTCACTGAAGAAAAATAATGGTAATAGGGTTCAACTATCTTCAACTCTTGAAGGCATAAATACATCCTGTTTTATAAGTACATATATATATAATTATTATAATAATTAAACGGATTAAAAAGGGAGGGATTAAGTATGTCATGAACCCCTCGGCTATTGTTTTCTCTAAGGCCTCATATGCATTTCCATGTATATTGAATATCAGGGTACTTCCATTCTACCAAAAGAGCTGATTTTTCGCTTACCTGCAATTTTAATGATGTCAAGCCGGCAAGCAGGAGGAATAGTTATTATTCTCGTTTGTGCCATCAAAAATTGATCGCAACAAATTATTATTTTTTCTATACGTCACAAATAATATAAAGATTGATAACGTTTCACTATTAATGAAAACATGAAAGCAACGTGCCTGGATTTCTTTGATTAACTCCTATTTTACATCAACTTATGTCAAGTTGCACTATGCATTTATGGGGGAAAATAATAAGTCTGTCTCTCCTTTTATTTTTGTGATCTCTGTTCCTCCCTCAATTTATAATTATTGTTGTAGAATTTAAGTAAGACTATGAGTTTCACCACCATGTTACGTATTTGGTTCTCTGGCAAACTATATTCTCTTTAGACCTAGTTTTATCCCTTCTGTACTTATTTGTCACCCCTATAATGTGTTTATATTTGGGGGGGGGGGTATCAAACCCATCCATGGGCTCATATGACCCCTTGGCTGAAACCTAGCATTCAAGAATGCTCCATGTTGAACTTGACATCATCAACAAAGGCTCACGACTTGGAAAGTACTTTTAATGAGTATCATTTTCTTCATAAATCCCCAATATAATTATCCTTTGGAACCGTGGATCTTGAAGGAAAACTTCCTTATGAATTTGCTCCCTCTTCTTGCAAATATGTATTAGACATAATGTGCAGAGTCGATTTTCCCTTGGTTCATTTGGCTAAGAAGCATCATGTCACGAAATATTCTTCAAAGACACTATACCTCTTCTACCTCGGGCCCTTGTATTTGTAAGAAGGGACCCCTGAATTGACCGTTTTTAAATCTAAAAGATTTCCCTCATTCTAGACTTGAATCACTGGGAAACTTCACGTAACACTTTATTAAAAACACATATCCCCTTTTCAACGTTCTTGCTGAAGGAATCCTAAACGACCACATATATTTTCACATTGCATCATTCATGCGATTAGACCCTTCACATTTCTCTTTTTCTTTAAAAACGTTCAAATAGATTACTTTCTTGTTTTTCAGGGGTTAAAAAGTCGAAAAAGGAAAATATTTTTAATTAAAGCCTGCCTGTCTTAATTATCCTTCATTCTGATTTGATATGTAGATAAGGTGTCACTTTCAATTTTTTCCCTGACTACTTTTCCACCACAATTTTCCTTTCAATTGACGTAATAATAATAAAATAAGTACAAATATTCAGTTTTGATGTCACATAAAAAAATAAAGACTCTAAGTTTGTTTTTTTTACTGCGCAAAATATACATCACTTCTTATATATATAAGCTTCCTTTGTTTCCTTTTTAAAGAATTTTAAAAATGTCGAATGCGGGCTTTACTTTTTTCAAAGAATAATTTATTTAGACTGTCCATTAGGGGGTATTATAGAGACCTAATATTAAGATATCAAAATTTATCCCCCCGCGAAAGTTGCGTCATAAGAAACTAAATGATCGTAGGAAAATGGATTTTGGTTCAAAGGTTTCGTTATGAAGCAAAACTTTTTTAATATTACTTATTTTGAAAAAAACTAGTTTACAAAAATTATTTATGATCAATTTATGACTTTCTTATTTTTTGCAAATTTCGTCAAATAATATTTAGAGCCAAATAATGAACATAAGTGCTGACGCACCAACCATTTTTTTAAATAAAGGCTCCTACTAGGGTTCTTTTATAGTTTCAAGAAGGAAAAAGAAAAAGAGGGTAATCATGTTGATGTTTTTAAGTTATTTTTTAAATACGTTTACTTTTCACATCTTAATTTTCATACAGCAACTCCCTCACATGGTTGAGAATATAAATCTATGACGTTGATTATATCCATAAGCTCTTGCAGATGCCTCCGTTACTAGTTTTACAGCTCTTTCCACTGATTGTGAATGGCAAGGATACTTATTAATTTTTAAAGGATGTTCTTTTGCTTTTATAAGATCTTCCTCAGGCACAATTGGAGGAACAGACAAATTTATATTTGACCAGTCGATAAGATTTAAAATATTCTTAGAATTACAACTGATAGTTTTGGGTAATTGAAAATTTCTTTGTTTTTTATATTGTTTTTGCAAACAAAACTTTTTCCAGGGCAAATATTCTTGTTTCCATTTATTTATCGGTTAGGCCTTCTAGCAATATATTTTCAGGGTGGGCAAAAAAGATTTCTCTTGAATACTTTTTCTATTGAAGGGGCTAAATTCTCATCAATCTCTTGTAATAAAGTTATGGCGAATTGATAATGCTTTGAGCCTTCAATAAAAAGAGGAATTAACTTGGTTTGAAACCATATAGGAGCGTAAAAATTTGGTATAAATTTTACAAGTTTTATGTGAACCTCACATGGACTTTTTTGTGAAATATAGGATCTTAAAATTTTGTTGGCTTTGGTAAGACAATTTGCCTCATGTAATGCTCCTGGAGACCTGTAGCAAAGCTTGAATTCGAAAATTTCCTGTTTGTATTCCTAATGTAATTTCGTATAAATATTTTTATCTGAGCTTAAAGAATACAGTAAACTTTAATGTAAGTATTTTACTTTTCCTACAAGTATTTAAAAACTTTTTATTGAATTTTTGTAAAGTCTACATTAATTAATTACCTTCATAAGTCCGAGGTCCTTTTTGTGCGCCATCTAATGTTTAAAAACTTCTCTAAAAGGTAACTCATTCATTTGTAGAAGACAAATAATTCACTGAAGTGGTTTTTTTAAGACATAACTCGAGTCTTTTTATTACTCATTACCATATTCTGACATGGTGTTGCATCCGTAACACACAACAGTGACCAAAGTCAGGCACGTGCACAGATAAAAGCTAGGTGGTGCTAGAGCACCTGCCCTTTTGCCCTCTGGAGAAATGTGCCCTTTTTGACTGATGTGTTTTTTTATTGTTTGTTTTGTGGCACATGGACATCATGACATAGCTCAATTTTGTATAATTTTATATATAAATGTATTTATTATGACCAAAAATTTGTCTACATCGTGTCTTTCTGACTCTCAGTTCCTTGCCAAGAACAGGTGTCATTTGTGGTGTGTTATTTTCATGAGATGCACATCAAAGAGAGATTCATTGACGTTTGCACAGTTGACACAACTACAGGCCAGGAGCTGGAGAAGACATTGCTCTCACTTCTGCAGAAGAATGGCCTTGAGATTAAGAATGTTTATGGCCAAGGCTACGATGGAGCAGCAAACATGAGTGGCATGTATAAAGGTCTTCAAGCCAGATTGCGTGCACACAATGAAAAAGCCCTCTATGTGCACTGCAAGGCACACTGCCTAAATCTGGTCTTGGTGGAGGCTTCAAAGTCAAACAAGCATTTTGTCACCTTTTTTGACATAGTGGAGAAATTACATACTTTTTGCTCTGCCTCAACAAAGCGCCATGTAGCCTTGGTGAAATGGCAGAAGACTCTGTATCCTGGTGAGCGTGTTTTGGAGCTCCAGAAGCTGTCCGATACCAGATGGGCATGCAGGGAGGCAGCACTGAAGGCCTGAAGAGTAATATGAATGCTATTTTCAAGCTTCTTGGTGACATCATTGACAAGGAAGATCCACCTGACCTGGCCCGAGGTGATGCTGAGATGCTGAGACATGCAATTGACTTTGTATTCCTTCTCTGCCTGGAAATCACCAACCCAGTATTCTTCCAAACTGCTGTGGCATCAAATGACCTGCAGAAAGAAGGCCTGAACCCCTCCACTGCCTACAAAGTGATTGACGGTTTGCTTCACACGTTGAACATCATGAGGTCTGAGGAGAGGTTTACAGAAATATTTGGTCTTGCAACAGAGAAGGCAAAGAGCCTCGGCATTGAAGTACCTACTGTGGTGCCTGGTCAGCAGAGAACAAGGAAAGTGCCAAAGCGTTTGTTAGACAACCCAGCAGTGTCTCAAGTGGGTCACCAGTTTGAGTCTGTGGAAGCATATTTCAGGTGCACTGTCTACTACACCTTTCTGCAAAGCATGATTGGCGAGCTTAACAGGAGGTTCAAGGGGGACCAGGACAAAGCTACTCCCACTGATAAAATTATCAGGTCCTTCCATTCCTTAACTGTACATGCCGAATGGACTCGCCAGCTCAACCCAGAAGCAAAGGAAGCTGTGCATACCCTCTGTGATTTTTATGGAGAAGACGAGGACCGGCTGTTGGCAGAGCTGAAGGTCTTCCACGCCAGCTTTCCTTCAAAAGACCTAAAAGAAATATTTGAGATTTTGAGGGAAAACAACGGCCAGCGCAGCTTTCCAGCCTTTTCCAAAATGATTAAAATCTATGCGACACTGCCAGTGACAACCGCCTCTGTAGAGAGGTCATTCTCAAAGCTCAGCCTCATCAAAAACAAACTAAGAAGTCTGTGTGGAGAAGAACGTCTCTCAGATCTTATGCTGATTTCCATTGAGCAAGATCTAGAAATAAACCACAGAGAGGTAATCAGAATCTACAAGGAGATGGCACCTAGGAGGATGCTTCTCTAGGACCAGGAGGAAAAAGACACAATAGCAACCCCTATATATTTGTTTTTTTCTTTTGCATTTTTGGATTTCACAGTTTTTGGTTACATATTTGTAATAATAAAAACATTTATTTTCTCAGCTCAGGCATTAAGTTTATTTATTTTTTGTATTCTTTACCATTGCATACAGTAACAGGGTTGCAAGTAAAAGTGAAAGGGTTGTAAGTAACATGGTTGCAAATCCTTGCTAATTTTAGGTTTTCTGTGGAATAAATGCTAGCTGTGGAGATAGCTGTTGCTATTTACCAAGTGGCTATTTAGTATATTACATAAATATATATGTAAAACTTATTTTCGTTAAGTATTTGTCTATAATGATAATTTGCAAGGTTGCACGAAACAAGGCTGACATTGTTATAAAAATATGAAAATAGAACAGAGGAAAACTTTTGCTTATCATATTTTGTTAATAAAGTGATTGACGACGTCACAACCAGTGTGTCATGTGACTCACACCTTTTACTTTTACCATGCAAAAAGGGACAAGCTGACGGGGTTGCATGCAAAGTGAGGGACACAGGTTGGTTCATTGCATAGTAATACTTATTTAAAATATTATGTTGAATGAAAAATGTTTCCACATCTACAAGAAATATCTAAAGACAAAATTATGCAAAGGTAAGGAGTTTTAAATGTTATTTAATAGATGAATCTGAGATGCCATGCCATGTCTAGCTACACTTGATGAACCATTCCAGACCAAGAAACCGACCCGTTAAACCCACTCCAAACAGCCAAAACCCAATTTTTTTCGTCCGCACTGCGCGCGGACGAACTATTGCGGGCGCGCTTCGCGCCCGATTAAAATGCCCTTTTAAAATCTGAGCACCACTAACTCTGAATGGCTGTGCACGCCCCTGCCAAGTGTCAGTCATTAATTCTTCGACTACTGAAAGTAGTTATTTCGCTTGATCTTCCGCTATGCCACTTTTTAGTAATAAGTGATCAATGTATTCATGGTGGAGTTCTAAAAATATATTTTTAAGAAATATGAATTGAGTTTTAAAATAACAAATTACCTTTAACAATAACAATTTTTCAAACCTTAAAGAAAAAGGGAAATTTGGAAATGTCTAATAGGATTCTGCTTATGTAACGTTTACATGCTTTATATTGTTGTAAAAGATATTCATAATTAAAAACCACTCATTCATGTTAGTTCTTCAAACGAACTAAGCTCATATTATATTAATAAGATAAAAGTATCTATATAATATACCCTAGGAACGAACACAAAAACGCAACATTTTGTATGTTACAGCCAAACCACTTGATGGATCGAGTTTAAATTTGGCACAGAGATGTCTTTCTATCTGGAGATTATATTGGCCAAAAAATAATTGTCTTTATGGCCACAATGGGCTCGAAAAGGCCAATTCAAAGTTGGATTTCCAGGTTTTTGATAAACAATGTATTTTTTTTCATAACAAATATTTCAAAGAGCTACTCTTTCTAAGAATTTTGATATTTACATGTTGGTATGTATCTTCAAAAACTCTATTTTTAGAGCGATCAAACTTTAAATAAAAAAGAGAGAAAGAAAAAATGAATGCCACTATCTTATATAATAATACCCTAGGAACGAACACAAACGCGACAATTTTGTATGTTACAGCCAAACACTTGATGGATCGAGTTGAAATTTGGCACAGAGATGTCTTTCTATCTGGAGATTATATTGGCCAAAAAATAATTGTCTTTATGGCCACAATGGGTTAGAAAAGGCAATTGAAAGTTGGATTTCCAGGTTTTGATAAACAAATGTATTTTTGGCATAACAAATATTTCAAAGAACTACTCTTTCTAAGAATTTTGATATTTACATGTTAGTATGTATCTTCAAAAACTCCTTTTTAAGAGCGATCAAACTTAAATAAAAAAGAGAGAAAGAAAAAATGAATGCACTATCTTATATAATAATACCCTAGGAACGAACACAAAAACGCGACAATTTTGTATGTTACAGCCAAACCACTTGATGGATCGAGTTGAAATTTGGCACAGAGATGTCTTTCTATCTGGAGATTATATTGGCCAAAAAATAATTGTCTTTATGGCCACAATGGGCTAGAAAAGGCCAATTGAAAGTTGGATTTCCAGGTTTTGATAAACAAATGTATTTTTTTCATTACAAATATTTCAAAAACTACTCTTTCTAAGAATTTTGATATTTACATGTTGGTATGTATCTTCAAAAACTCCATTTTTAAGAGCGATCAAACTTTAAATAAAAAAGGGAGAAAGAAAAATGAATACCACTATCTTATATAATAATACCCTAGGAACGAACACAAAACGCGACAATTTTGTATGTTACAGCCAAACCACTTGATGGATCGAGTTGAAATTTGGCACAGAGATGTCTTTCTATCTGGAGATTATATTGGCCAAAAATAATTGTCTTTATGGCCACAATGGGCTAGAAAAGGCCAATTAAAAGTTGGATTTCCAGGTTTTAAAAACAAATGTATTTTTTTCATTACAAATATTTCAAAGAGCTACTCTTTCTAAGAATTTTGATATTTACATGTTGGTATGTATCTTCAAATTCTCAAATTACTAGAGCGGTCAAAGTAAACAATAAAAATGAGATCGAAAAAAATGGTCTATTGATAATATCACATAGGGAACGAACACAAAAACGCGACAATTTTGTATGTTACAGCCAAACCACTTGATGGATCGAGTTGAAATTTGGCACAGAGATGTCTTTCTATTGGAATTTATTGGCAAAAAATAATATCTTTATGGCCACATGTAATAAGAGAAAGTTTATTTCCAGGTTTTGATACAATATGTATTTTTTTCATAACAAATATTCCAAAGAGCTAACTCTTTCTAAGTTTGATATTTACATGTGGTATGTATCTTCAAAAACTCATTTTTAAGAGCCATTTCAATATAACTATAAAAGAAAAGATGAATGTCACTATCTTATATAATAATACCCTAGGAACGAACACAAAACGCGACAATTTTGTATGTTACAGCCCCATTGATGGATCGAGTTGAAATTTGGCACAGAGATGTCTTTCTATCTGGAGATTATATTGGCCAAAAATAATTGTCTTTATGGCCACAATGGGCTAGAAAAGGCCAATTGAAAGTTGGATTTCCAGGTTTTGATAAACAATGTTTTTTATAACAAATAACAAATGCTACTACTCTTCTAAGAATTTTGAAACATGTTGGTATGTATCTTCTAATTAACTCTTTTTTTAGAGCGAGAAAAAATTTAAATAGATAGAAAGATGAACATTGAATGCCACTATCTAATAACATGTACTAAACGAACACAAAAAAAACTTTGTCAGAAACCACTTGATGGATCGAGTTGAAATTTGGCTTAGAGATGTCTTTCTATCTGGAGATTATGGCCAAAAATAATTCGTCTTTATGGCCACAATGGGCTAGAAAAGGCCAATTGAAAGTTGGATTTCCAGGTTTTGATAAACAAATGTATTTTTTTCATAACAATATTTCAAAGAGCTACTCTTTCTAAGAATTTTGATATTTACATGTTGGTATGTATCTTCAAAAACTCCATTTTTAAGAGCGATCAAACTTTAAATAAAAAAGGGAGAAAGAAAAAATGAATGCCACTATCTATATAATAATACCCTAGGAACGAACACAAAAACGCGACAATTTTGTATGTTACAGCCAAACCACTTGATGGATCGAGTTGAAATTTGGCACAGAGATGTCTTTCTATCTGGAGATTATATTGGCCAAAAAATAATTGTCTTTATGGCCACAATGGGCTAGAAAAGGCCAATTGAAAGTTGGATTTCCAGGTTTTGATAAACAAATGTATTTTTTTCATTACAAATATTTCAAAGAACTACTCTTTCTAAGAATTTTGATATTTACATGTTGGTATGTATCTTCAAAAACTCCATTTTTAAGAGCGATCAAACTTTAAATAAAAAAGAGAGAAAGAAAAATGAATGCCACTATCTTATATAATAATACCCTAGGAACGAACACAAAACGCGACAATTTTGTATGTTACAGCCAAACCACTTGATGGATCGAGTTGAAATTTGGCACAGAGATGTCTTTCTATCTGGAGATTATATTGGCCAAAAATAATTGTCTTTATGGCCACAATGGGCTAGAAAAGGCCAATTGAAAGTTGGATTTCCAGGTTTTGATAAACAAATGTATTTTTTTCATAACAAATATTTCAAAGAGCTACTCTTTCTAAGAATTTTGATATTTACATGTTGGTATGTATCTTCAAAAACTCCATTTTTAAGAGCGATCAAACTTTAAATAAAAAAGGGAGAAAGAAAAAATGAATACCACTATCTTATATAATAATACCCTAAAAAGTCATGTCATGTGGATGTAGCAGCTTAAACAATAGATTGATCAAATTGCAATTCAGCATGGAGATGTATTTTTATTGGGGATATTATTGAGCCAAAAAATAATGTATGACATACTTTTGCTCCTCTGTCATACGTCATATATACATACAGATATAGCCATTGAAAATTAAATGCCAATTTATCCATTTATTTGAAAAAATACATACCAAGATACAAATATACATTTTTGAACTCTAAGCAAAAATACAATTGCGATGAGGTAATAAATTAGGGGTCTTTAGTACTCAAGAGTTGAAGTACTCATATCTCACGCTCAAGCAGAATAGTTTCTTAGTGTGAAAAATTATTGCCGCCCTAGAGTGAAAAATATGACAGATATATACCCATGTTATAAAGTATGAAGTGTAGTTCATGCGAAGGCACAGGGTCAAAACTTTTGAGAAAGTGGGGATTTATCTGCCAAGTCCAGGTTTCCCACATGGTCAGTTATATGTGGCTTTCTCAAGGACAAAGTATATGGCATGTGTGATGGTGGAGGTTGGAGGAAATAAAACAGTGACACCCAACGTAATATATCAGGAAGTGCTTGACTCCACTTAAGGGATTTCTTTCATTTTTTTCTTTGTATTTTATTATAATATTTTCTCATTGGAATAAATAACATAATAATTTAAAAAGGATATTTTCTTTGTTATTTATTATGCTGTTAAAAAACACAAAGCGTCACTGTGTGACGGGTCCTCGCTAGTTGTGTAATATTAATAATACGATTTCTTCTAAAATATAATACACAACAGACTATTTTTTGATCTCCAGAAGTATTAAATGCAAGTTAGATATAAATATATGTACTATATGTTGGAGCCGAGATAAAATCCGTACTTCTGTCACCTAAAATTGAAATGCTTAATATGAGTAGAGATAAATTAACAACGAATAACATACAAGCCATAACAAATTATGAAACAAAATTAGTAGTCATTGCCCTTATAATAAATGTACTAGATGTTAATTTAAGCTCCTACCTAATCTTGTCCGACCTAGGAATTGCAGGGAAATTACTAAACTATGTACGTTATTCCACGTTCGCTTTTTATATAGAACATAATTATCTTACTTTACTACATTTTTGAAAATTAAATAGTGTCCTTAAACTGCTCTTTGATCAATTTTAAAATATTATGAAAACTACATAATCTGACACAAACACCATTCTCTTTCAGGGATTCAAAAGTGAAAAGCTTAGTTAACTTGAATAATACAAGCTCCAAACGAGATGTAATGAATGTGGTAAAGTCACCTAAGTTGTAGATGATCTAAATCCGTCCAAATTATGTCTCCGATCAATTCACCTTCCTTGACATAATTTGGACCTTGAATATTCAAGTTAACTAAATGGTGAATGAAAAGAATGAAGTTTTGAAGTATCCATCCTTTCATGAAGTCTCTCTCTTCAATTTCTAGACTCTTAAGGAGGGAAACAAGTTAATTGTCTTTTTCTCCATCTCCCTCTCTTTTTCTCTCTTCTCTCTCTTCTTCTCTCTCTAACTCCCTATATTATGTCAAAACATAATAATAATAATATACCATGAGTTCCTCATACATGAAAGAGATCTACGAAAGTAGAACATATCCTATATTTTTATTTATAATCCTGTAAAGCCAGTTATGGAAAACTGTATCCAATGATATTTGTCCAAGTTGCAACAATACTCTTATTGAGACGGACGGATTTGCTTTGTTGCTGATAATCTTACATACTAAATAAAATATTAATTTGTCCTTAATACCCCCTTAGTGAACACATTTTATAAAACGTTAATTTGTAGTATAAGCTGTTCCGATTTAATTCGCAATAAATAAAAAGTTATCTTTAATTTATTGAGTAATTAATCGGTTATTTAAAAAAGTATCTTTCTTTTAAATTAAATAGGAAGTCCTAACTGCACTCAATTAAATTAATTAAAGCAAAAAGGGATTTATAAAACATGGATAAAAGGGACTCAATAAAAAACGTTAAGGACACCACGTTATATCAACAAAATATATCATATTTCGGTACTATTCAACAATAAAAATAACAACCAAATTAGTTCCACTAATACTTAGTATCCAGACTTCCTATTGGAGCCTCCGTTGCCAGATCGTCCTCGTCCAGAGCCACTACTACTTCGGGATCCTCCCCTACTGCCGCTTGATGAGTTACGGCCGGAGCTGTTTCGTCGGTTGCTACTATTTCCCCGGGAGCTTCCATTTGAGGAATTACGTCCAGATCCACTTCCAGATCGTTCGTTGCTGCATTCTCGGACCTGAATCTCCTTCGTAACTTGTCTTGGAACTTGCTTGTGGACCTTTTGGCAGTTCTGCCTGGGTACATTCTGACACTCCTCTACAGGCTTCTTCTCACAGCGTTGACGGGTAACAGAACGGCATTCTCTTTTGGGCACGTTGCGACACTCGGGCACGGTCACAGTTTCGCATCTCTGATCTGGAACTTGTCGTGAGCGCTGCTTGTTCACTGGGGCGCATTTGGTCCTCTTGGCCTGGATGCAAGTGGCTGGGTCATCCGCCCAGATTTTCTCTCCGGCAGCATTCACCTGCCATGCCTTTTCACACTCTTGCACGGTCTCATCTCGACATTCGTCCTCGGTGTAGGTCTCACTCACGGTCCTGAAGTAGTCCTCACACTTCCTCTCGCGTTTGTTGTTGCATTCCCTCTTTTGAACGGTTTCGCAGACTTCATCCTGGTAGTTCTGGCAGTCATCTACGAAGCGAGTATTGCAAACACGCCTGAGAAAGGAAAGAGACTCGTGAGCACAAAGCTTAAGAACATGAATTCATGAATGAACTTACTCTTGAGTGGTTTTGCAGACTTCATCGTTGACTTCTTTGTATTCGACATCATTCACGACCTTGGTCACGAGACGGCATCCATCCCCAGATTGGGCTTGTGCTCTTCCGGCGGAGGATGAGGATCCTCTTGATGACGATGAGGAAGATCCTCTTCCAGACGATGAAGACGATCCCCTAGAAGAAGAACCACCAAAGACGATCCCATTGTTGCCTCTATTCCTATTTCGTCCATTGCTCACACCGTCATTGAACCCTCCACTACTTCCACTCCCATAGCCTGTCGGGGATCCACTAGTGAAAGATAGTCCAACGAGGACGATACAGACAACTTTGAACGAATGCATGTTATATGTTTTTCTGGCTTATCGACCTATTATGTGTGTGAAATCTGTTCAATTGTGTGTTTGAGAATTGAATGTTGTATTTGTCAAACCTACGAGCATTTTATATACTTCTTCCCTTTTTGAATTGGAATGGTTTTCCCATATATTTTTTTTTACCTGTGATCATAAGAGCAATGATGAAAAGAATGCATTTATTCCAATACAAAGAGGTTTCTTAAGAAACATAATATTTTGTGATTCTTATGAATAGTTGAATTCAATATATATCTATCCTTGTTTTTGTAGTTTAGGTGAAAAAATATCCACTTTAAAAGAAATTAAAAGCAACATGACATGGAATTCTAACCTATATAAGAATTCTTATCGAGAAAATTAAATCCTTAAATAATGCAAATATATGAAGACTGTTCAGTACTTCCCTCCGACATCGAACCCATTCTAAATAATGTAATATTTAATATGTAGACTAAAATAATTGTGTAATTTCTTTAAAAGATGAATGTTAATTGAAAATAATAGTACCGTTGTGTAAAAAACAAAAAAAATGAAGAATTTTAAAACTTTAATCAAGCCAAACAACATATTAAGCCACAGGTTAATGAATAAACTTGTTGAAATCAGTTTAGATACAAATTGTATGCTCATACAAATTTTTCATAGAGTGTTAGCAGTTGTATTGGATACATTTTTTTACCGTTAGTAAAGACAAACATATTTATATATATGACTTTTTGAAAAATTACGTACATATATTTAAATACATAATAATATAAGCTAATCTTCTCGACTTTGTTCGAGTATTAATATTACAGTATTATTTTTGTGGTCGGTGACGTCATTTTTTGGAGGTTATTTAGGACAATGTTGTGGGGTTCTCTACACTTTTATTTTGTCAAAAAAATGATTGAGGTCTTATATTGCTAATTATGTTTTTTTAACCTCCGTTATCAGATCAATTTGCTGTTCATGACCCCTTAGAGGATCCCAACCAAGCTAATATGTATAACGTTATTGCTTTTTGTGATCTGTGACGTCATTATGAAGACATAAATACAGCATTTTATGAGGTGTTCTACACTTTTTATTGTCTAAAAAAAGTTTGTAGAAGGCACTCCATTACGGTTAAATGGGCACTCTGGTTTCTTTTTTGACATCCAGTGACGTCATTAGGCATGAATAGTATCCTATAAACCCTGGAAAATACTGTTTGGATCCTAAGGAAGATTTGTTCTAATTTTCATGGAAATCAGTCTATTAGTTGGCTATGATAGAGGACAAACATACAGATAAATAGACATACTTTTTTGGACAAACAGAGTACAGAAATTGTTTTGAAGCTTTGAAGTCTCACGCTATATATGAATTTCTACATGAAAAAAGTTAATTTTTTTCTTCAAACAGTCCAAATCAGGATATGGAAAACAACTAAGAAAGAACTTAATAGCCAATGATATAATTGGTATATGTATATTAGGGTTGTTCTTATTTTTCAAATGTTTGAAATGTTAGCCATTGTGGATTTTCTGTTTCTTGGTGATAAAAGAAGACGACATACAAAGTTTGAACAAAATCGGTCAACATTACGAGGTCGCGCAACGAGGTCAAAGTTTTAAAAATTTAGTAAAAATATAGTTTTCCGCAAATTTCTTCAAAATGGTGGACGTTACAGACTTCAATAATAATTATTAATTTAAAGGAAATCTAATTTACTACCAGACGTATGTTTGATGTTTTTTAATAAAACAAAGTTTTCAGTAAAAACAAAGCAAGAATGGAGTGTGTATTGTTAGCTTATTTCATAGCTTTTTTGTATCAATTAACTTCACTCGCCTGTAGAAGATGACTTGTTCGCTTCAGAGTAAAATAGTACTTTTAAGTTTAGTAAAACTTTAGATGATAAATCCAAAAATGACCTTGGTTGCATTCTATCAATTCAGAATTCAGTACAATCTGAGTTTACATCATATGATTCAGAGCCTGTATTGACCTATAAGAAATCGATTATGAAAAAAATAAATAATAATGTGTTTCTTAGATTTGCGTCAAGGTATCCTCTCAAAATTTTACTTTGTCTCTGACGCATACATAATCCATTATATGCGTCATTTTGTACGCGAGATAGGCTTTTTTAATGTACATATAACTCTCTACTTATTAAATTGACATGATTTAGTATACCAAAATATTAAAGCTGGTTAACCAAGCTTTCATTTGATATGTTTGGTGTTCTAAAAATCGCTATACTTTAAGAGATATAAGCAAATACGTACTGTCCCCCAAAAATTGATCTTTTGATATGAGAATATACGATTACCATCTGGTAACTCTGTTAGTGTTACCTGGATAGAAAGAGAAAGAGAAGGGAGGGGGTATTTTGCCTCCCTTCTCTCCCTTCTTTTTTTTGCTATCCAGGCAACACTAACTGGCGTTACCAAATGGTAATCGTATAATCGAAAACCCTAATTTTGGGGGACAGTACGTATTTGCTTATATCTCTAAAGTATAGCGATTTTTACCAGTAAGAAATATAATCAATAATCCAACAAATATTTGAAAATAAGACAATCTGGACATTTTTTACATCGAAAAGACCTCCATTTGCTTTCATTTTCAGTGTGACAATAAATTATTTTGTGTAATATTATTTCGAATATAATTTAACTCCATAACATTCAAACAAGTAAAACATAATAAAGTTATGTAGATAAATATTCTACTATAAAATATATAATAAAATCATTGTAAAAGCGAAAAAAAACATTAAAAATACTTAAAAGGGGATAGAACAGTTGATTTGTGCGGGAGAGAAAAGATATATTTACTCGATGACACGGGCTTCTTAAGGGAATTCCATCCTTTTTCATATGACGGAAGAACTGTTCGAATAAGGTAGGGGTCCTGCTCCTCACTGACCTTGGGAAGTACTGCATCCTCAAAAAATACCAAGGAATTAATCTCTAGCAACGCCGGAAAAACAAAAGCTACGTAAAAAGGCCGTAGTAATCAATTGATTATATTATTACTGTCTAGGGATATATTTAAAGATGAGAAGTACCTATAAGTGGTTCACAGCCACAATAGATCAAATTGATTCCATTTCATTGTGCATACACATTGAGAAAGTCAGCGACCAAGGAGGATTTTATATTTATATTCACAAAGCACATATACATTTCGAAACAGCAAGACCGTAGCATTTACAATTCTAGGGAAAATCCCTAGCTACTTTCAAATAATTTAGTTTCAAAAATTGAATAGCTCACATGGATATTTTAAAAACATATCAAATAATAGAGGCAATATACACTCAGAGGAGTGCAAACCTCCGCCGATCCCCACCTATCATGAATCCACTTAAACAGAATCAATCCAATTAAATATGTCTACATAAGTAGGTGTGCTTGGTGAATAATGAGTGAGGAGAGAGCAAGAAAATAAATAAAAGAAATATATACACTCAGAGAGTGTGTACCTCCGCCGATCAACAACCCAAGGGCATATAGAATATAGGTATGTGATATTTAAAAGTGGCGCGCGACTTAATAACAAAGAATTAACGAGTGATGTTATAGGAGTCATTAGTCTCTTGTATGTATATTTTTTTGATTGACTTTCAGTCACGAAACCTCCATCAATATTAAAAAAGGACATGAAAGAATGGTATCCTTACAAAATAACATGATCTTTATTGACTCCGTGGTGTTTAATACTTTCAATGCAGAAAAATCATTGAGATTATCAACCATTGTTAATCTCAGAGGCCGCGTGATGCCTCAATTTTCCAAAAAATTTGCAACTTCAATTTGGGCTTTAAAGAAAAAAAAAACTTCTGCGGAAATATCCATGAACTCCTATAAATCTTTTCTTTTTAACTTTTACAAGTTGAACATTTTACATCGAATATAGTCCTACTTTGAATAGAAACGTCACTTTTGTATAAAACGCATTTTAAAGGCAAACTAATGACTTTGATTTATATAAAATGACCCATGTTAATATGTCTACGGTAAGGAAAGGTTGCGTTAAGAATAAAACAATAACATCAGTCGTTGATTCCTGGACCATTACTATCGAGGATTTCGACTGGACGTGGCCGGTAATTGTAATGTGTAACAGGGTTGTTGATTTTTTTGATTTTTGTAAAAAAATCAAAAAAATCGGATTTTTTTATTTAAATCGGATTTTTTTGATTTAAATCAGATTTTTTTGATTTAATTGTTAACCATATTTTATGAACCAAAAATTTTTTTTCAATGTGTAAATTTTGTCCATACTTTAAATTGTAACTTTTTAAAACATGCCCAATATACATATAGGCCTACCATTACTCAGGGGACTTTAAATGCTGTCTTTGATTAAATTCTAGTTGCCTTACTTAATGATTTCATTTTAATAAAGAATGCAAAGGAGTAAACAATAAAATTACAGAACTTCAAAGGCCTTGTAATGAGTCATACTCGCTAATCACGTGACAGTTCGAAATCCAAGCGAGGATCGAAGACTCATGACATTTTCTACCTTAAAAAATTACTGGGTGGAGCTGCCAACGGCTGATCAAAGATGACTACAAGATGGGCACTCTCGAATCTAGGACGCGCCAGGTACGCTTGGAAAAGGAGGGCAAGACAATCGGACAATTGATAACTCGTTCCTGTAATTGTCAAATTAATTGAGTTTACTTTTTCATTCATATTGTACAAGCAGAATAGAAGCCAATTGTTAAATATGTTCATCAAATCTTAAGCTAATTAGAAGATTTAGAAGAGCAAGAAGACTGACAATTAATAACTCGTTCCTGTAATGTCAAATTGAACTGCGTTAACTTTTCCATTTACATTGTACAAGTAATAACAATTATTTGATAAAACATGACTTGATTTTAATCATTGATTATAAAAATGTCTTTGGAAAAAAACTTAATTTAGATCGCAATCCCAATTGCTTGATTTAAATCAAATAATCCTAACTCAAAGCTTAATGATATATTAATGATATAGGCCTATAGTCTGAGGCTATAGATATAATGAAAAAGCCACTGCCTCTACTATTAAGAAGACAGACATGAAATGTTTTGTTTCTGTCATTGAGAATTAGAAGCATAAAATTAAATATCAATTTAATTATTGAAAAAAACATGAATTGATTTAAATCAATGATTTTAATTGGAAATCCACTTGATTTAAATCGCGATTTAAATCAATGATTTAAATCAGCCTGATTTAAATCAAACAACTGGTGTTCTAAACTCTTGAACACGCTCGCAAGTAGCTTCGGATCAATCATGGAGCAAGGAATGGAACCCACGGAGGAAATGACTCCCCAGAGTCTATCAAAGAGGATGATGTGTGGAGACAGACGGACAGACCCTGAAGGACATTCCCCCCCCCCCTCTCCTTAAGGCTGGTTGGCTGGCTTATTCCGTCTGCATCAAAGAAGATGACGTGTTGGACAAACCGGTGGAGGGAGGAGGAAGGACTTCCGTGAGAGAGAGAGAGAGAGAGTCCTGTCCTGTCGTCCTACTAGCCTATCTGCCGTCGTCTTCTATCTCGAGGAGGGGGATCCACCTGTCCTCCATCATCCTCCTGAAACAGAGCAACATTCAACAGTAGCCGCCGTGCATGCTATGAAGGTACCACATAAGCGAACCTGCATGATGAACTGGGAGACTCCCATTCCCTACACACTCCAGAAGTCAGACCAAACACCACTTACCTTCATTGGCCTCACTCTTCACATCATTCTGAATCCATGCTTGAACTAAACATACTTTCTAACACCCTCAGTTAGAGGTTGTTCCCCCATGGTGCTTGAGCTCTATGCTGATCATTACTGGTGATGACATCCGCTCATCCATAAATTACCCAAGTGGACAGGGGCATCACAAAGGCCGAGTCCCAATCGCCAAGCTAATCCTACGAATATGCATCCCTTGGACATGGCTGTTATCCAAAAACAAGACACAAGAAGTGAGGCGTCGATGGCCATATTATTATATTATTCGTATTATAACTACTCACGCATCTTCTTCCAGCATGTCTATTCCAAGAAGCAGTTGGCTGGAGTACTTCAAGAAGCCTCCAAAAAATAAGATCTTTCTTGAGCTGTGCAAATAGCAGAATACCGCCTGGGAACCCGACTTCGTCCACATTTCATCTACACCCGACTTCCTCTTATCAGGTTCAAACGGAATTTTTTAATGTTAACGCAGGAGCCTCAATTAGGACCTCTCTGATCACCTTTTACCGAACGACATCTCTCCACTGTCGCTTATTCTGGATACGTCGAAGGGTCGCTCTTACATTTCCGATCTCGCTTTAGAATTCGCCTACCACGACACAAAGAGGTCTCATTCGGACAAAAAACATCGAGGGGATATCACAAACGCCCCTCCAAATAATTAATTATATAAATATTAGAATAAATGGAAATCATTTGTATTTTAAAAATGAGTTACATTTCCCCTAAAAATTAATTGACATTCGAAGTGGTGGGTACCATCCGGTCAAAAAGAAATTTAAAAAAAAATTAATGATAGGCGGGTGCAACGTATCCGATAATATTTATTATATGTAGCCCGTAACTTACATTCTTATAAAATGTGTTATTATAATATTCACCTATTATATTATTTTTTAAATAAACAGTATACATTACATGTGACTATTTTAATTATAATGAGTACATTGATTTAATTGCATGATAAAATATTATTTACTCTGCATTATCCAGCACAATAGAGTGATATGAAGTTCAAGAGCCTAGTGAGGTTCATCAAAATTCAATAAAATAATTTATGTTGTTGTTATTCTGATTAATTTGTAATTACGGATGAATGATTTTCAAAGCTCATTAACTTTTAAAAATCGAAAGGGATAGAACAATTACGTATAAAAATATATTAAAAAAACGTATAAATTTATCAGAGAGAAGAAGAGAGTGCCAAACTAAGGATAAAATGTGTCTCTCGTGTTAACAATGAGGTTGCGTGTCTATGGTGGGCAAATCAAAATATCAAACACTTCTATCTATTAAAATATTTTTGTGTTAGTTCAACTAAGCTAATAAGTTGTATTATAACTTATTGATCAATATGGTGAATGGATGTGTAGCTGTGGATTGCAGGAATTCTACTCATAATGAAAATGAGTGTCGTTCCATAGATTACCTTCTGATTCACATTCAAGGCAGAAATGGATACGTGCTCTGCGAAGAAAGAAGTGGAAGCCTGAGGATAACGTCGATTATCGAGTTTGTTCAGAACATTTTTTGCCATCAGACTATAAAGACATCATTCCTGGAGTAAGGAGGTATTTGAAAAGAGGAGCTATTCCAGGCGTTTTTCCTACCTTTCCTCGTTATTACCAATCAGCGCCCAAAAAGGAGAGGAGGGAATTGATAAGGCAAATTAATGAGCCCACTGCAGGTATGCACATAAATTGAACGATTGACAATGTAAATTTGTATAAAAATGTATTATTATAAAAAGAAAATAATCAGTAGACAGTAAGGGTGAGACTAATGATTCTAAAAAGCTCCAATAAACCTTAAAATAAATTTAGTTTTCTATGAACTTGCAGTACTTTTCGAATTTGAATGACCAATATAGTTATACATATGATATAAATATTTCGTTTGAAGTTATGTAAGTCTCTTCCATAGTAAACGAATGCTTTCAAATGTAATTTGGGAGTGTGTGAAAGTATTTTAAGAATTATATTCTATCAATCAGCTCCTTCTCATTGGTATCATTAGGATATGTTATCCAAAATTGTCAAAGTATAAATTTCTCTGCAGGACCAAGCCGGATTGAAGACGAGGTGGAGGAAGAGAAGGGGGATGAGGACGATGCAAAGCAAAACAATTTTGAACATGGGTATGCGTACCCAGATGATAAAGACCTTATCCGTAAAAAGTGCGAGGAGCTTAAATCAAGGGTTTCAATACTGAACCAGAGCAAATATGAGACTCCAAGTATGGATTTAGAGTGGACGTGAAGAGTGAGACCAATGCAGGCGGGGCGTGGTGGTGTTCGGTCCGCCTTCTTGAGAGTTGTGGGGGATGGGAGTCTCTCCCAGTTCTATGTAGGGTCGCTTGTGTGTATCTTCATGGCATGCCGGCGGCTACTATGAAATGGTTCTCTGTTTCAGGATGAGTGGATGTAGGGCAGGTGGATCCCCACCACTCCCCCCCCCCCCCACCCCCCCGGAATAGAGGACGGCGGCGGTATCGGTGGGTAGACAATCTGCGCGTATCATCTAAATGAATGATGTGTATCATTGTGATTGTGGCTGGTGAAAGGATTGTGTTGTTGGATGTCTTCACTTGAATAGGATACTCCCTGCTGATAGAATATGCTAGTAGGACGACAGGACAAGGGCAATGACTCTCTCTCTCTCTCACGGGAGTCCATTCCTCCCTCCCTCCGGGGGGTCCGACACGTCAGCTTCTTTGATGCAGACGGAATAAGCCAGCCAAACCAGCCTAGGAGGATGGGGGGGGGGGGGGGGTAATGTCCTTCAGGGTCTGTCTGTCTGTCTCCAACACCTCATCTCTTTGATAGGCTCTGGGGAGTTCATTTCCTCCGTGGGTTCCATTCCTTGCTCCATGCTTGATTTGAAGCTACGTCACGGCGGTTCAAAGAGTTTAGACAATTACCACCACTCCAGTCGAACTCCTCGATAGTAATGAGTCCAGGAATCAACGACTGATGGATTGTATATTCTTAACGAAACCTTTCCTTACCGGTAGGACAGTGAAACATGGGTCAATTTTATATTAACTCAAAAGTCATTAGGTTCCTTTAAAATGCGTTTTATAAAAAGTGAAGTTTACTATTCAAAAGTCGGAAGTATAATTATCTTTCGCAGTATAAATGTTTTAGAACTTGTAAAAGTTAAAAAAAGAAAATATTTATAGTTCATGGATATCCGCAGAAGTTTTTTCCTATTATAAATACGATCCTTGCGACAAAACAAAGTGATTGAATTGTCTCATTTACACTCGAGGTGTGCTTGGAAACTTATAGTGTCAATTATTCCT
>CP045895.1:1787155-1840280 GCA_013387185.1 Caligus rogercresseyi | reverse complement strand
GGCTTCATAGATTTAGTCCACCATATTATTAAATATTCAAAAACACATGTTATTTATTTAGATGGTGTAGGTATTAGATACAGCAAATCGTCTAAGTGATGACGTCACATTTTTTTGGACTGTTTATTATTGAAATATCCCTCTTTGTTTACAGGAGTTTGCCACCCCCCCCACCCCCCGGGCCAATACCAATTTCCTTTCATTAGTAGCATCTAGCTCTTAAAAAACGTTAACGGTATTATAATTTTTGATCCCCCCCCCCCTAATTTTAGACTCTACAAAGATAAAGTCTTTGATAATAAACTACTAAGTTAACCTTACCCCATATATTTAATTCTATGGATCATGTTCCTTGGTTGGTAATACACTGGAGACCATATAAAATTCCTTGCATCGATGTTTATAAATATAATTATGATAAATCTGGCATTACTAATAATTTTTGTTATTCAATTTCCTTCAAAATTTTAGTTTGTTTTACTATCTAAATGTCTATAATGATATATTCGCCTTGGAGCTTTGGCTTAAAATTTAAAACGTGGAATTATGTAACCAAATTTAAGTAACTACTCTGGCCTTATATAAAATATGGATATATGTTAACATAGATAAACAGGTTTAATATATTGCGAGATATTCCAAATGAAGACAATTGTTTCCATTATCGTAAGTTACTTTTATTAAGAATTTATTCGATATTTTATATATATATAGCTGTATTAGGGCTGTCAAAATTGCTCAAAAATACATTCGAATATTCGTATGAAAAAAAAAAAGGAAATCAAACTATTCGACTATCTGGTTGCCCCTTTTACGCATTTACCGTGTAGCCCATATACGGCAATAATGCGCAAAAACATAGTTAAAATCAGATTATTAAATCATAATATATAGCCTATCTAATATACAATTGAATAACGCACAAATATAATCATGAAAAAAGCTTATTTCCGATCACTGTAGCCCGGAAACCATAACTTGTTTGGCTTGCATTTCCCCACCAAACCACCAAGCGCACAAAATCCTTGTAATCCGAAGTAATGTTTCCAAGTACCTATGCTGTTACGGTATTTCCTTGCGGTGTTTGTACCGCGGGAGTATTTTTTTCACATTCAATATTAATTTGTCGCTTGTACCGCAGGAGGGTTTTTTAACATTTGAATATTAATTTTCACGTTCGAATTCGCTTTTTGGGATACAATTCGAACTCCAATTCGAACTTCGAATATTTGTTGACAGCCCTATATATATTCTATATATATTATATATATATATATATATATATACTAGCTGTATGTATATGCTTGTATGTGTGTTGTATTTCATAGAATCAGAACATATAACGGCTAATTTTATATTAGTAGAATTGTAGTGAACTAACAAATCCATCTAATTATGCATGGTTCTGTTGTAATGATGCAATTATATTAAAATGCACCTCATGCAATATTTTGACTATTTGATTGAAGTGGAATCATGCAATGATCTATGTTATCTCTAAAATGATGAATAAGTATTGTTTTTATTGAAATGCATTACTGTGAGTGCGTATGCTGCTCCCTGGAGATGAAGAGATGTGGTGCATACTAATGACCTTCGTTGGCAATCATATTATGTAAATAATATAAGAAACATTTCGGTTTCACTATTGAAAAATAATATAAAGCTTAGTCATTTATTTTTTCGTAACCGACTTGTATTTTTTAAAGAATGAGGAGTTTGATAGTTTTTTTTATTAAAATAAATGCCATTACAAAAAATATACACTCAGAGAGTGCAAACCTCCGCCGTCACGGGGTCCTTATGAGCCTTCCGAGGCGGATTATTCACGACTGGGGCGGCGTAGAGGGACGGGGGAGGGTTCCCTTGAGGGTTTAACTTGAAATATTTATTAGTATTTAGCTCATTTTGCATCGTAATTCTGCACTCAGAGATGCCAAAATTTAATCACTTGTTCCTTTTGGCATTTTCACAACTCCACAAAATTTCATCCGAATCCGTTCAGTACTTTTTGAGTTATCCTGCTGACAAACAACAAACCACCACCAGTGAAAACAATACCTACTTCGGCGGAGGTAAAAATGATTTGAAAAACCGAAAAAAAAAGATTTATTGTTGGTATACTGCACACTTATTTAACACACCAAGACACCTATAGACGATGTAAATGCGTACAATGTATTTAACTAAATAGTATAGTCTTGTAACCAAAGGGAATGAGTGACATACACCTCTGGTTATATAGTCTAAACTCATCTTTATTTCATTAGAGGTATTCTTTTATACTTATTTTTCAAATATAAATTTTATTTTACAAGTTTTAATTAAATATGATCACATATATATAAAGGAGCAGAGAGAAGGACTCTGCTGCAGTCTACAATTTAGCATTGAACTTGCAATATATAACAAGTAAAAAGAATGACGTAACATGAATCAAAACAATAACTATAAATTTCATGCAAGCCTCTTGAAATTCTTAATAGTTCTTTTAAAATTACCTGCACTTTCCTTTAATCTCTCCCGTTTTTATGAGTTCGTACTTGCTTCATTAATTTGATATAAAGGCATGTGTTTATAACAGAACCATTCCAGCATCTATGTTTTGTCAGAGTCCTTCATCCTATTTTTTTTCAAATTGAATATCTGTTTTTCCACTATTTATGAAGACTCATGAAGTTTAAAAAAAATCATTTTAAAAGCAAAGTTATATATACTTATAATTAAAAATATTTTCATATTAAAGCTCAACAAATCAATATATATATATATGTATATTAGCCTGTCCGTTTTCAGGTCAATCGCTCCGATTTTTGCTCCAAGCACTTTTCTGCTGCGTAGTGATGGAAAAATGAGATTGAGAAAGTTTCAGCCTTCAAAGGCCATTTTGTGACTGCACAAGCCACTCAAAGTTTCAAAAAGGCCGTTTTTGGGGTCAAAATGGCAATTTTCAAGTGGCTTGTGCTGTCTGAATTTTAGTGATATCGAGTTACATTTTTTTCTAAGGGTGCTAGAAGTCTCATCTTTCAAGAATTTTTTTGGAGCAATCAAGCAAATAAATATTTCTATGGTTTTTGGCCCGTTCAGTAGGCCTCTTTTGGCCCAAAATAGGCATTTTTTTGTTTTTTTGCTAATATTTGCCCTAAAAATTATCTTAGCAATTTTGTATTTAATGGCAAAATAATTGCCTTTTCATAATGCAAGTTTGTGCAATTTCATAATAATCAAGATGATATAGACGTTTAGATAGAAAATACTGTGTTTATTCTTTTGAAATATTGTACATATATCGAAATAAAATCGCTATTATATTTTACAATATTATTTATTTCATCATGGAATAAGTTCTTTTATTGTAATTTTACTAACCTTATATTGATTTATATTTCACATTATGTTTTTGATAGAATTTTCAAAATGATTTGTTTAAAAGTATTTAAGAATAATATAAATAAATCTATATAAATTGGTTAAATTTAGATATATAAATTAAGCGAATTGGTTCGATAGACTTATATTAACGCTAAAATGTTTATTCATATTTACATGTATAAAATTGATCAAACCAAAAAATAGAAATGAATAAATTGTACCTAATGGAGATCATAGTAAGAGAAGGGGTTCTATTTGAAATGAATACGCAAGAGGAACAAATTCCACTTTGGGAGCGAAATAATTAATATTTTGTCTAAGATCAATATCATAATGTGGAAATATTTAACACACTGAGTATTTTTTATTCACTAGATATTTTATTGTGTAATATAATGTCTAAAATCAGTATCATTTAGAATAAAACCAAACTTATAAATCTCGCTGAAAAATCGGAATGGGCAAAAATTTAGCCGATGTAATAGCCTATAGCCACAGTTACATGATAGTTTTAGCTCCTTCTATATTCTACAGATCATCTTTCAAACTTGCGATACAGAAAACAATTTATTTTAAGAAAATTGAATACATTTTTTTATTGTTTTATGTTTATTTAAATTGTGGTAAATAAAATGCTGAACTTTTAAACTTGCATTATCCAATTATGTATCTTGGCCGATTAATATAAATACATGCCGAAAAATTGCATATCGTTTTTTTTTAAATTCTAGAGTATTATTTATATATAGAGGATAAATTAAATGCACAATACAAATATGTATACTAAAATGGAGTTGTTACTATGGTGCCATATAATCCGTATCAGTCCTCAAAATTGTTTTATCCATCTACCACAAATTTAAATACATTTTTATTGTTATAAAGCCATAAAAAATGGTTACTAAAGGATTGATACAAGAATGTTATTTGTCTTGTTTGGTCTAATAGTACATTCACATGAACTTACTAAAGGAAACAGTAATAAATCTAGCTCGCTCAACAACAGATTGCGCAATGCCATTCATAACTAAAATAAGAAAACGATTAGCGTTTGCTACTCTTTTTCCTCGAAACAAAGTACATTATATATATATCATTACTTTCGAGGAAGCATAAATTTTACTTAGTCGGCAACAGATGGTGTTCGCAATGAATGCAGTCAGAGTATCTGCAGTGGTAGAAATATAATTTCTCTTGATCGTAATATATTTGATACAGGGATGTGTCATTTTTTAATCAAACAAAATACTTTTTCCAACCAATGAGTCGCCATTTTGTAGGCTTTCAAATATACAATTTTAATGGGTTTAATTCATTAGCTTTGGTTAATTAATGAACAAAATATCTACCTTGAGAGGTGATCATAATTTGTGACTTCAACATATTAATAAGCTCTTTGATTTTATTAAAAAAATATAAGAAATGGCCAAGACTTCTATTTTGGAGTATTCGAATAATCATTTTATTGTTTTATGGTAATCATGTCGAATTAAAACAAAGCCATCAAACTCATACAAAAAGAAAGCGATGATAAAGCATAAAACATGATCAACACAGATTTAATATATAGATATACCAATGACCAACAAAAAACATTCGTTAAAATTTATAAATATATTTATTTTCATGTTCCAAATGGATCCACGAAGTTCTTTCTTTTTGTTTTAACGGCATATATACCGTGTTGGAGCTTTACAATCACTGCATGCTTAAGAAGTTTTCCCTTGGCCGAAAAGTTATATACCAAAAATGGTAAAGACGTGGTATAATCGAGTTCCTCCTTATTGAATCTTAGTGGACCAAAATATCTCTTATCTCATGGCTATTAAAACGTATCAAAAACATATATGTACGACATTATTTAGGAATACAAATGTAAAATATGTATCATTTGACATAATAACCATTTGTGAGCATCTTCAATAAACCCCTCTAAGCTAACAAGCATTGTATGTAGCATGTAAGGACAAGAAAACTCTTAAATTATATTTAAAAAATGTCTTCTCAGATATTTTCCCTTCAATTTCATATCAATCCCCTTGATCCATAACAGCCAATCTAGAGGGTCTATCTATAAAAATCATTACATTTGAAGAAACCAAGGAAATCAGGCATTGAACTGTATGAAATCGGGTTCAATTACAGTCTTAGAATCCTGAAAGGATCCAGATCATTATGTCTATTTAAAGAGGTACTATTACAAGTCATCTCGCAGAATATAATTATACTCTGAATATAATCTGTACTAAAGTCAAAATAAATATATATCTGTACTAAGGTTTTACGAGAATTTTGCCTTGACATAGGTCATATATATATATATATACCTATATTTGTGTGTGTGTATATATATACATATAATATTTATATGTGTTTCAAAAGTTAAAAAAAAATATATATATATATATATCAGGTTTCTCCTATGGGAATATGTGGGATGCTTACCAACGTGTTCTTGGACTCCGGAACGACCATTTGATATTTTTCTTAGTAAAGTATTACAAGAAACTTTTTTTGTTGATTGATCACAAAATATAAAAAATGTTCGTGATTAATGAAGGCTGTCCACATTACAATTAAAATCAGACATGCATTAATATTGTTATTCAACATCTAAATCCTTTTTCTGCTAAAAATAGCGGCAAAATCATAATAATATACATTTTTAGCAAATTTTATTCAATTACCGTCTGTTTACATACATAATTTTTTTTTTTTGAATATAAGAACATTTAATTTGAAATTAAATCAATGCACCTACTAATTTATGATATGAAATCTGTTTGTTACGTGCAATGTTAGGAATCAGCTGTCATGCGTCTAGATTCTCCTACTCTAAGGTACTCGCTTTGAGCTGCCATTTTTCATTAGTTTTCAATAAAAAAGCTGTAGTATTTCGTAAATATCTACATGAATTGAAGGATTTAAAGTAGTAAATCTTAACTGCTACCATCAAAAATAGTTTTTCGATGGCTAGATTTGTTGTTTTAAGAATAAAAGCTTAGCTTAGTTTATAAAAAGAATATGAATATTAATTTTTGATTGTATGTTGTGGTGTTTCAGAGGGTAATTAATAAAATCCCTTCCATCAACCTTATTATATAATAATAAAAATACAAAGAAGTTTTTAGAAAACTTTAGGTAGTATTTATTAAGTAAGTTATTATTGCTTGTGATTTCTTTGACTTTCATTTGTATACTATTCCTTTGTTGAAATATTATATTTGGAGCATTATTCTTGCACCATATTGTCATAATGTATATTCTGTCTTCGCAATCTCTTTGTACTTATATATTTAGAAATACATTATATGTTTTTACAAAAATAAATATAAATAGAGGCATATATACACGCAGAGAGTGCAAACCTCCGCCGTCACGGGGTCCTTATGAGCCTTCCGAGGCGGATTTTTCACGACTGGGGCGGCGTAAAGGGACGGGGGAGGGTTCCCCTAGACGGAAATTCCGAGAGGAAGGACGCTCCCTGCACCCGATTTATCAGCACAGCGACATCTATTGGCAGAGTAGGCTAACTTGAAATATTTATTAGTATTTAGCTCATTTTGCATCTTAATTCTGCACTCAGAGATGGCAAAATTTAATCACTTGTTTCCTTTGGCACTTTTAACAACTCCAGAAAGTTAATCCCAATCCGTTCGGTACTTTTTGAGTTATCCTGCTGACAAACCAACAAACAAACAAACCAACGCCAGTGAAACAATACCTCCTTCGGCGGAGGTAAAAATAAATAAACTTTGATATATATATTCTACAGAGAAAAGTATTTCGATACAAACGCTTAAAGTGTTGCACCGTTTTAAAAAACATCTTTAAAAAATATGCCGTCTAGTTAAATCAAAAAACAATTTGTATTATTTACACATACAAAAATGATGATCTTTGCAAGATATATAAAAGAACTTAGAGTTTATATTAAATATTCTTATTCCTTAGCAGTACTTTTTTCACTTTCTTATTTTTCTCAGGGAAGGGAGATCATCCTGGATTTCTACTGTGTATACATTCTTTTTTTCCTTTATGATTATATATATACATTTAGTTTTGAGATTAAAAACAAAACTTTTATCATTTTCCTTTACCATTCCTTGGTTTGAATGAAGCCTCTTGGTGAAACCAAAGAAAAATAATATCCCAGAGAGAGAGGCTTTTCTTTTCCATTTTGTTTTTGCTTTACATATATAGACGCTTGTCTACTCTACAATCACAAGAACCATGGCTCTAGTTAGGTAGTATGACAATGGTACTCAGCTAAGGAAATATTAATATTTGTCGTAATATCATACGCATACAAGTATATGGTAATATTTGTTGTTTATGACAAACAACAACCACAAGAGCAGCAAAATGCCTCTCTGGAGTGATTCTTAATAGAACAATTAATATAAAGATGAAGCCCCTGAAAAAAGAACTTTTTCTATAATGGTTTGTACATATATATACTATATATATATATATATATATATATATATATATATATATATATATATATATTTATACCAAGCTTATGGGGGGCTTTATATATCATACATTAAACCTTCTTGAGAGCCGTATTTACTCATACTAAAACAAGTGTGTGTTTGTTTGCTTGCTTTCATTTGCTTCAAGCCGGGTCGCAATTCATTGGAGTGATGATCATTTGAGATCATATCTATGTGGACATGAGAGTTAAAAGTCCAACTTTTTCGATGAGTAGGCTTGATGTTTTTATTATTGTTTTTTTTTCCCCTCAAAAGCAAGGTCTTTATTTAGGTATTTCATAAATTATATACAAAGCTATATATAAATTATTTATAAACGTTCAAAGGACAAATTGTATTATGAAAAACATAAATTAACATTATAGTTAAAAATTAAATGCCCCTTAAAGACCTATCAACTCAATTATAAAAAGAACAACGATACACTTTAATATAATTTGCGACAAAGGTGTGATAAACACAACTTTTCTTTGACTAAATTTTTACTAGGGGAAAATTAACTCAAGGAAATGGTTTTTGCACACTAATGTTTAAAAAACTAAATAATGTATATATACACACATATATATATAAACACATATAAACCAGTCTTTCTAATAAGTCTCCAAATATTTATTTACTCTCTTACTTTAAAAAACAAAGAGATTGAATTTATTATTGTTAATTATTTTTAGGAAAAAAACAGTATCCTAGTTTACTTATACAAACACGAAAGAAAGTTACGGATACAAATTTATAAACAGAAGAAAAAAACTAAGATTCAATCTTATCAACTTTTAGAAAATATTGTTGTGAGCAAATATTGTTTTTAATATATGTATATTATAGTATCCCACATTAGTTGGATAATTTTTTTGATAGAAACCAATATGGAAACCTCAAAAAGAGTCCATTTTTATAATTTTGTTAATTTAGTAGGATAGATTTTCATATTTGAGGAAATGAATAAACAAATAACACATCGAACCTTGGATATTTATATGAGTTTGATCGATTTTGACTCTTTCTTCTTGTCGGAAGAAGTCGAACCTGGACCTTATTATTTAGAGTTGAATCATATCTTTATGCAGTGAGCTAATGCAACCCCCATAAAGAATCCACTTTTTTAAAAATCAGTAGACGATGAGCCATAAACACTTCATCGACAGCCTTTTGTGACTGATAAATCCTGTTTCATCTCCTTAAATATATTAAGGATTATAAACTATATGTGAATTTTTCCAAAATAGTTTCAGAATCCAAAGAAATTGAGTATCTCAGCAATTATATGTGTTGTTCCTTCCTTGGGAGTGGGAGATTAGTAGTTCTGCGTAGTTGGTGTTGTAATGTTCAGATAAAGACGGTAGATGGCGCTGCAGTCTACAACTTTCTCAATCTATAGACCTCGGTCTTATTCATATTGTATATCGTAATCATAGCTCCGTTTTATAGATTTACATTTTCAGTCAAATCTGTCCTTAGCCGTCACACAATGGAGCCCTATAGACAGGTGGCAGCTAACACAGGTTTCACTCTATGTATATTACCTATAAAGGCTTTTTCAGTGAGAGCGCTCAGATTTTTTAAATAATAATAACAATAAAACGAAAATGGTTGGAGGTATAGACAATTTTTTTATTTGCCGTTATAAAATATTCAAGTAATTAATGACATAAATTCCATGTCGTTTAAATGGCCACCATATCCACGTTTTTCGATCTCCAATCATCTATTTTCGATTACTTTTCTGCGTGTATTGGATAAGAAAAATATGTCATACAGAGTTTTTAGCATTCAATAGCTTAAAATTATCAAGTGGAAGTTAAAATACCTTTGTGAATATGTTTATTTTCCTTTATTATCAACTGATTAATATGTTTATAAATGCATACTTTATGATGTAACTATCTCAACTCTGACCTCTAGGACCTCTTAAAGAATACAAAATAGTATATCATAAAAATCCAAATATTTTGCAAGAAAAGTGTTTATATAAACCTTCGTTATAAAAAAATATGTTAAATAAAGCTTTTTGTAATGCTATTTAACATATTGTATAATTGTGAATATATATATGTTTTTTATGTGGTCAAATGTATTTTTTCACGACGTATTAATGAGATTGATAAAGCCATACAAAAGCTATTGATGTTATTGTGCTTCATTTATTTTCACATATGTTTTATATAAAGACATGGAAAAATGAATTTGTTATTGTAAATAACAATCTTTAAAGGTTGTTTTTAAATGGAACCAAGATATAGATTTTTATTTATTATTTATAGCTATAGCAGCTTAAAATAAAGAAGAAATTAAAAATATATTGTCAAAACAATTACTTACACAATATATACTTAATGTCTATTATAACTCTAATTATACAACCAAAGAAAGTCTTGGTAGTTTTGAATTGAAAATTTTGTCCGGAGAATTTATTACTGGTGTTATCTCCTTCTGTGTTCATTATAATACGAGATGCGTCATTGTAACTTTTATGTATTCTTTTATAAGAATATAAATAAATGAATAACAATGTCCCCATATTAACTATATACAAGTTGAAAATACATATATTTATACAATAAAAAATAAATCTTTATGACGCCTTCATTGCAAAAGAAAAAATAAATAATTTTGTTGCTCCATTCTTATACTAAAATAGAGGTATATTTTCTCTCTGATTTTTTGCAAAGGTTCTAAGAAAGTTTTAATACAGTTATTTATACATGTACAAAAACAGTTGTGTTATATTTACTAAGCTAAATAGTATTTTTTGCAAGAAGACAATATAAAACTCGTAACTCCTTTAGTTCTATGCAAACGTACTTCAACAATAAAAAATGCTTCATTTAGAACCTCTGTCAATAAAATTGTCACTTCAAGATGCAAAAGGTTGATAGCTTTGAAGCTATAAATAAGACTTTGTTTAATTTCATGCAAATACTTATAATATATGTAAAATAAACATCGTAGATCGAAATAATACCGAGTATGTGTACACTAAATCGAATATGTGTATATTAAAAAACTATATAAAGCTTGCATAAATGAACAAACACAAGACAAACTTTGAAAAGTTTCCTTAATGGGCAACCAAAATTACATTGATAACACCATTTGACTTAAAACTAACAAACTCTTTCCGGAGAGAAATATATATATATACCTATATATTATATATTTATTTATATAAGATATATATTATATATACAGTCAACTTCGCCTATGTCGATTCTCTCGGGACTGTGCAAAAACAATCGACTTAGGCGAAATTCGAGTTACAAATTTTGATTGCTAAGTCGAAGAAAAATTCGATATACAGGTTGGCGTGTGTGTGTGTGCACACAAGTAACTGATCATGAAGCACTTTGATGAGTAATATTGCCAACGGTTGTTTCTTCCTTTTTTTACTCCTTCCTCTCAGCCATCAAATTATTAAGTGTTCAATATTTTTCTCCACTTCAACCATCTGTGTCTGCTTCCTTGTAATACACAGTGTGAACGGCAGGCGCAGTGCATGCGGGCTGTGTTTTGGAAAGTGAGCGCCCTCTTCGCCTTATGCGAAGTTATTTTCTTGTTTATGTATGTTACTGTCAAAATATCTGTTCGACTTAGGCGAAATATCGACTTACAAAAACAGACTTGTACGATTTTTATGACACACATGTCAATGGAGAAAAAATGGGACTTTTGATTATATTCGAATTAGGTGACTTTTCGACTTATGCAATTTCGACTTTGGCGAAGTTGACTGTATACAATTTATTTTCTTTTGATGTGCAAGGTTTATAGAATACAAGGTAAGTTTTTTTGCATGTTGTATGGATAGTGAAACCTCATTAATATTATTTGAATATGTGACGTATCAAGAAAGTTTATTGTATCGATATATTTTGGATGACGTAAGCAGGAAAACTAACATTAGTAATGATATTTTACCTCTTGTTGGATGGACGTCATTAAAAATCATTGACAAGCGATTAGTCAGCTCTTTTGTCGCTATGGACAAGCCTTGTATTAAATTTCAATTTATATACATTGTTGATGTGAATAAATATTAAAATAAACATATATATAATCTTTGCCTTTAAATCAAACTAACATTATCATCAAAAATAATAATATATTAAGTTGTTAATAATAACAGATAATATTGGTATATTATATTCAATGAACTTAAAATGAATTATATTTAGGTCCATGAGTAAAGACACTTTGGGTTCCTATTGATGAAATTCGTATTCCTGAGTACTGTTCACCAACTCAACAATGAATTGATGCTTCATTTCGTAACTTTTGTATTACCTCATCTTCTTTTCTTTATAACAATCACGTTTCAAGAAAAAGTAACAAAGGCATGCCCTTAAAATACTCCAACTGCAAAAACATCTCCTTTGATTAAAAGTGTCTTTAGTTTCATTTTGCAAATCAAGGGATTGTCTCTCTTACACTCCTCGGGCTGACATAAAGTCCATCATTTTGTGCATAGTAAGCGTCATTTGCGGGAAGTGTTTGTTTTTCTCAAACTAGTTCATTTATTTTGTAAATAAATAAAAATGAGATATTTACATAAACCCCAAAGCAGGAACACAAACAATAAATATTATATAATATGAAATAAGACAAATCGTCTTTTAAATAAATTTACAATCAATTACCCAACTATTAAATATTTAAAACTCGGAACACAAATGTTAAAAATAGAACATGATTATATGCAGAAGGCATTACTATAACTTCTTGAAATATTTATTATCAGTTGTTGATGTTGGAGGTAGAGACTTGGGAATATTTAATTATTCTTCCGGCAGACGTCCACGTTTCTTTTTCTTCCAGCGAGGGAATTTTCAAAGATAAAGCTGCATATTTTGCCACCAATTTTTATTTCTTAGCTCGAAGGGATACAGGGTTCGTTGAAGGATGGGTTTTGAGTTATCAGAGCCTTTGAGCTTAAAATAATAAAGGTAAGTGTCCGGTGATTTGTTGTTCTTTCTAAGGCCAAAGAGAACAATGCCTTTCCAAGCATTTGAAGATTCACAACGGAGATTAAGTGAGTTTAGAAGAATAAAATTTATATGAATTTTTACCACACGACACTCAACAAATGAACTGTCGAGTTGAATAAACATCCACAATCTTTACATGGTCTTGTAAAAAACAAAAGATCGGCCGAAATCATCAATTGAGAAGTGAATTTCCTTCCATCATAAATGCCAAGTGATGATTCAAGAATCCGATTGTTCCATTTCGAGGGAAGGCCAAGGAGATTCAAATATTTTTGTTGTTGTGTTACTTTTGTGCTTTCATTTCGAAGAAAATGGCGACTGAAGGGCATCGAGAGCACCAAAAAGCTTACGAAGATACTAAGTGATTGGTTTCGTCGCTTCAAAGACGGTGATTTCTATTTTGAGAACCGTTTGTGTTAAGAACAAAAAAAATAAGGCACTGAAATTGGAGATATTGCGTCAGCATTAGGATTTACCTACTAAGCCATTTGCAAGCGTTTGCAAGTGATGGGATGATTCAAAACAAGGGACTTGGGTTACGTATGATTTGAAGCCAAGAAACGTTGAGCGTCGTTTGCTTACTGCGAGCAACTGCTCCAGCTGCAACAAAAGAATGGGTTTCTTCATCATATTATTACGAGTGATTTTATATATAATATGAGCTATTTAAATCAAACAAAACCGTCCCCGGAAATGGTATCGAACTCAATTGATGTGATTTAGCCGAGCACTACGCAAAAGTGGGTCACAATGCGAGTAGAGGCACAGAAAATTATTTTACAGCATGACACCGCTCGCCCTAACGTTACCGAACCCGTTACATATTACTGGGAAACGCTCAAGTCGGAAATCCTATCCCACCCGCCATATTCCCCCGATATTGCTCCGTCCGATTATTATCATTGATTCCGTTCAATGGATCATGGTTTGTTTGAACTGCAATTCCATCACCATATGGCTGTTTTCATGGATTGCCTCAAAGGACGAACACTTCTAACGTCATGGTACTCGAGAAATGCCTGAAAGATGGGGAAAAGTTGTCGCTAGCGATGGGCAATATTTTAATGATCCATTATATCCATTTCTTAGAAAAAAAGTTGTATAAAAAATTGCGAGAACGTAGTATACACCGTATAGAACTTTATTTTAGTTGATGTTTATCCAGATACTAAAGAAGAAAGATGAAATTATCTTTAAAATACTTCATTTTAATACCGTATATATTAAAATACAGTTTAATTATATAACAGTATTCTTATTTCTTAATTTTGCAAGAAGGTAAAACGCATTTCAATAGCAAACTCAAAAATATCCCTACCTGTATTATATTCTACGGCAAAGGGTTTTAATTTTATTATTTCTTGCTGAAAGAGACTTGAGGACCATACTTTTTTATGATATGTGATTCTATAGATATGTACTTACCACCTTCCTATAAAAATAAAAAGGTCAAGTTGAAACAGACTTTCAAATATTTGTTACTTTTGTATGTATTGTAAGTACAATACATCGAATTCAAATGTTATAGAGGTTTGAGAAGAGTATATTTTTCTCACGACTACAGCAACTGACAAATAATTTATTTCTTTTATATTATGATTTACATTCCATTAATACATACATTAAAAAGCCTATACGAATTACACGTTCATCCAAAACTTTTTTTTAAATGATATCATCAAATTCTTTGAACTACGTACTATTGAATAATATATTGTTAAATTATATTATACAGCATTATAATCATGTATTTTGCTTAACAAAATATATATCTCAATTGTTTTCTTTTATTTTGTCTTACAATATGTATACAAACGCAAAAAATAGATCACGTTTAACGTTTTTAAATTTGTAATGTAGTTTTTCCTGAATTTAAAGTTCTAACAAATGAATGATGAATCTTTTTTTTTTTTTTAAAGGTCTTTATTTAAAATTGTAGTACATAGTATACATAAATACAATAATAAAATAGTAGGTAGAATTGCGTAAAAAAATACATATATAAACATTATAGTTTAAAATTAATCTACCTAAAAACCCCCAACTCAATTAAACAGAAATAATACGCAATATAAAAACAAAAAACAAATCATAAGGGGTTATAAAAACGGTGATATTGAAGGACTATCTTCTTCAACAAGGTGAGGTGACGGCTCGAAGAAGGTACCATGTATGAAACCAAGTCGATGGCATATTTCACGAATCCGGCCTAACTCCGGGGATCTTTAACTCCAGTGCGGTATATCGCGCTGCGGCAGATAATAAAATTGGACGCAGGTCTTGCCTTGTCACTGGTTCCTTCCTCGACAGTTTTGAACCAATAAGGGCCTTCGCACTAATCATTCAGTAATAAGTTATGTTGCATCATGGTTGTAAAAAGGTTTTAATTAATATATTTATTTGAAATCATATATTTATTCATAATCATTAAAATCTATAATAATTATAAGTATAAATATTATATAAATATTTGTACCGGGAAGGAGAGTTATTTTATTTATTAAGCTATAATTAACTACACAGCGATGATATTTGACTCATTTTACAAAATTAATTATTCTAATAGACTTTATGTTATTTCCCAATATGATATAATAGATTTGTTTAGTCTTAATAGATAGAATATTTATGTTTATGAATAATAAAAAGTATTTTTATGCTTTTTAATTGATATAAAATAATTTCTTGTTAAAGTATAGGCAACTAATCATTTTGTGAAATAATATAAAATAATATATAATAAAAAATACAGTCGAGTAATTATAGAAACTCGGGTTAGGGTTTTTAGATCTCCAAATTGTTTGTTTGTTTGTTTAGCTCTTAGATTGGACCCACTTCACTGGAACTTAATCAGCCGGTAGTAAATCTATCTAGGAGCTACAATCTTTATAACTAAAAATATGTTTAAAAACACATAAGCATTTATATACTTTAAAAAAAAATTGCAAGGATAACTTCCTATCTTTAATCTCTCCCTTGAGAGCCATTATTATTTCAATGTTACTGGGCAGTCGAAGATGAGGTCATCCGCGTTACATAGTCTACAGGTTGGGCGTATGGTCTTTCCCAACTTTAAAGATGCCTGTTGAGTCCGATGTACCCTCTAATCATGCAAACAATGACAGAAATTTGAGCTCTTTTGAATTTGAAGATTTTATTTCCCATATACGTATTTGGGATGAACAGTTTCGACTGCCGCCAAGAGCTCATCTCCTGCAACTTGGTTCTCCATCTCCTCAAAGACGTTTGTCGAAGGGTATTCTTGGTTTGACATATTGTTACCGGTACAGAGACAGGTGTGCCTCTTCTGGCTCCGTCTTTGGTCAATGCGTCCGCAAATTCATTTCCAGTGTTGTCGTTGTGTCCTCTTATCCATTCAATCGTTATAGAACATGCTGAGCTGTTAAAGGCATTTTTACAGCCGATATTTTCTTCTGACAAAAGATCACTCTGCTTCATATTGAGACTGTTGATGGTTGAAAGGCAGTCAGAAAGGATTAATACCTTCTTCCCTCCTAATTTATCTCCATGAAGATGATTAGAAAAGCTCTTAATAGCCTCCACTTCAGCTTGGAAAACCGTGTTTGTTTCATCGAGCTTCAAGGTTCCTTGGTCGACCACAGTGTCACCCTTCGTCAAAGCCCAGCCAGCACCTGTCTGATTATTGATTCTTGAACCGTCGGTATAGCCAACCAGATCAAATTCCTTGATGCACCATATTTTTGGACTGCATATCTCACAGTGCCAGACCAAAAAGGAACGCGAGGAGGGGGAGTTGGGATATCATTTCGACGTATCTATCTATCTAGATATTGTAGGTGACCTCTACGCAAATGGTCGAACCCTTTGAGTGGATTTTCCTTCCTTGTCCGAAGTCTCATCATGCATGCACGTTCCGTAACATAAAGATGAAGTGGCATAAGCCCGCAGAGTATCTCCATTGTAGCCGTGGGAGTGGACCTCATGCCCCAGTGATACTCATGAGGCCAAGTCTCTGCAACTTGCTGAATTCATCTTTTTAAATCTGCTTCCTTGAAGCTTTGGTGCAAAACAATAGGACCGTAACTTACAATAGATCTGACGTAGGCTTCCTATATCCATTTGGACTTCTGAGGACTAAGACCCCAGTCTGATCCGGCAAAAGCTCTCAATACAAATAAACTCCTCTTGGCCTTGGAGATGGTGTGTTCTATATGTTTTCTCCACTTCAGTTCATCATCTAGTATTTGTCCAAGATATTAAAGGTTTTAACTCTTTAAATTGATATGTAAAGGCAAGACGAAAGTATTATTCTTATTTACTCAATAAGTTATTCTCCAAAACCCGATGAACACCAACTATATATTAGTCCATCCCATAGAGATATAAAGATATTGAACGCTTATTCCCTTAAAAAGCAGAGAAACAGCGTTCAGTTGTCACTTGTGTACAATATAAACAAAGTAATTTGTACTACGTCACTGGAAGTTGATCATAGAGATAGAAATATTTGTTTAGTTTGGACAATATGACGTATGCTTCCGAATAATCCAATAAGCTCTCTATGTATTAATATCTCTATGATACTTCCCTTTAAGATCTGTGAAGGGCGGCGAAATCTTACCACCTGATCCAGTTCACAAGAATTCTCGATCAGTTCAATGAGCCGAATTCTTCCCATAGAGATATATAAACAATTTATTCTCTTTAATATAAGAAAGAATGACTTTCGATTACGCCCATACCGATATAACGATATTCCCTTCAATAGCAGATAAACATCGTTCAGCTGTATTTTGTGTCCAATATAACAAATTAATTTTGTACTACGTCATTGGAAGATGAACATGGAGATAGAAAGATATGTTTAGTCTGGGCACAATGACGTATGTCTCTGAAGAATCCAATAAGCTCTCTATGTTTTTATATCTCTATGGTCTATCCCTATTTGTATATTGTCAAATAGTGCATCCATGAGGATATAAAAGAGAAAAACTATATAATCAATTACCATTTCAGTTGTATTAAATAAAACATAAAATTTATATCTTCATTATTCTTTTAGTTAAACTTCCATAAACTTTTACGCATATTTAATTATTTTTTTTACGACCTTTAGCATATTCTAAAACAATCTTATCGATTGAAAACTATTTTTTGAGATGTACTGAAAATGCGGACAATTAAAATGAAACTTATCGGTTGTTATAACTATGAGAATAAATATAGGATAATGATCAAATTTAAAATACAAATTGATGAAATTTATTTAAAAAATAATAATATATAGATCCCTAAGAATGAGAGTCAATCTTCTAATTCATATCCAGCGCCTTTAAATCACCGTATCATATCATATAAACTACAGCAATGTTAAAATTGTAATGCAATTTTATATGATATAAATCCATTTATTAAAATATGGTTGTAATTAAAAGCTTAATCGCCGATTTCAGAATTTATTTGCTTGTTTGAAGATCCATGAGTAAGACTTGATAGTTATTTTAAGAATTACGACCTTAAACCTTTTTTCTTTAGTATGGAAAAATAAAAGGGCGTGAGTCAGGGTGCTTCAAAAATATCAAATATGAAGTTTGCATGTTCATAATGTATTTATAACTAGAGGCATATATACACTCAGAGAGTGCAAACCTCCGCCGTCACGGGGTCCTTATGAGCCTTCCGAGACGGATTTTTCACGACTGGGGCGGCGTAGAGGGACGGGGGAGGGTTCCCCTCGACGGAAATTCCAAGAGGAAGAAGCTCCCGGCACCTGATTTCACAGCACGGCGACATCTATTGGCAGAGTAGGCTAACTTGAAATATTTATTAGTATTTAGCCATTTTGCATCTTAATTATGCACTCAGAGATGCCAAAATTAATCACTTGTTTCCTTTGGCATTTTTCAACTACTCCACAAAGTTTCATCCGAATCTGTTCCGTACTTTTTGAGTTATCCGGCTGACAAACAAACCAACCAACGAAGTAACAAACTAACAAACCAACCAACCAACGCCAGTGAAAACAATACCTCCTTCGGCGGAGTAATGATGTTTTTAGAAATGAATACCATTTAACAATAGTGGCATTTGAACTGAGTTGAAAATACCTTTCTCTATGCGATTTATGCATTATGAATTCAATATAAGGTCAGTATTTGTCAAATGATACCCCGTTCTGCATTAACTTGTTAGTGACATCGATTAATGAATTTCCTTTTCTTGCATATAGAAGAATATATACCTATATACTAATAAAAAAAGAATTCCGTTCGTTCGTTCGCTTTCCTGTATCTCCTGAACGGTTGATTAGATATTGACGAAGTTTCAGTGAATAGTTTTGAGAACTCAGGAGTGTTTTAGTGGGGTTGCCAACTCCTAAAAAATTCGTCATCGTCATGTTTATTATATCGCCAAAACTTTTTTGCCGATTTTTTTAAATTGCCAAGTAATTTTCACCAAATTTTCTTTGGATGATTATGAGGTAGTAAAACGTTTTTTTTGTTTTATTAAGTTTTTACCGGAAAGTTCGTTTTCTTTTGATTACTTAAACGAAATTTTTTCTATCCCTTCTTTCCCCCCAAATACTCTAATATTCATCACTACCATACATATATTCTCAGCACTCTATGTTCTCTATGAAATGGCTTCAAAATGATTTCTCTTTACGAAGTTTAAATACCCAGCCTTAAGGAATAGATTACGGAAAAAATGGTAATGACAACTTTTTAAGGCACTACTTTTCATAACAAAATAACATAGGCATATAAATATGTTCTCTATGAATGACTTAAAAATATTTTCTTTTACGATGTTTAAATTCCCAGCTAAATTCGTCATCGACATGTTTATTTTATTCACTAAAACGTTTTTGCGATTTTTTTTAAATTACCAAGTTAGATTTTTTCCAAGTTTTCTGTGGATGATTCTGACATAGTAAGACGTGTTTTTGTTTTAATGGGGTTTTACCGGAAAATTCGTTTTCCATAGGAGTGCTTAAATAAGATTTTTTATATCCCTGTCTTTCCCCACAAATTTAAGTTTTGTGAAAATAACATTTCTTTTTATATAAAACATCGCGCTAATCACATTTTAATAATGCCTAGAGATGGAGAGTGATGTCAACCACTCTCAACTTTTTGTATAAATATATGAAGACGTACTCTCTCTCTTAAGTTTTTGCTGTTTTCCCCCATCAACGGAGATGAAACAAATACTCTGATATTCAGCGCTACCATACATATATTCAGCACTCAATGTGAAATGCCTTAAATAATAACTACCTTTAAATCATATTTTAATATCCAGCCTTAAGGAATACAAAACGGGAAAAATGCCAATGAAGACCCATGATAACTTTTTAAGAAACTGATTAAAATGAAAAGTCACATGCGATGACATCACTGAAATTATTCGTGTGATTTCTTCATTTTACGATGTTTAAATATCCAGCCGTAAGGAATAAAAAACGGAAAAAATGGCAATGAAGACCCCAATGACAACTGTTGAAGAAGCTGATTTTAATATGAAAACTCACATGCGATGACATCACTGAAATTATTCGTGTGATTTCTTTTTTACGATGTTTAAATTCCCAGCCTTAAGGAATACAAAACAGAAAAAATGGCAATGAAGACCTAGGGACAACTTTTTAAAAAACTGATTTTAAATATGAAAAATCACATGTAATGACATATTAAAATTATTTGTATGATCTTTTTTCTATTCCAAATACTATTGTCAAGTTGGAAAATCCCGGGCAGCGCCGGGTAACATCCGCTAGGATATATATATATATATATATATATGGGTTGTTCTTATTTTTCAAATGTTTGAAATGTTAGCGACTTTGGCATTTTCTGTTCTTGGTGATAAGAGACGACATACAAAGTTTGAACAAAATCGGTCAACATTACGAGGTCGCGCACGAGGTCAAAGTTTTAAAAATTTAGTAAAAATATAGTTTTCCGCAAATTTCTTTCTTCAAATGGTGGACGTTACAGACTTCAATAATTATTATTAATTTAAAGGAAATCTAATTTATTACCAGACGTATGTTATTTTGATATGAGAATATACGATTACCATCTGGTAACTCTGTTAGTGTTACCTGGATAGAAAGAGAAAGAGAAGGGAGAGTATTTTGTCCTCACTCCTCTCCCTTCTTTTTTTCTTCCTATCCAGGTTACACTAACTGCCGTTACCAATGGTAATCGTATATTCTCATATCAAAAGATCAATTTTGGGGGAGAGTACGTATGTGCTTATATCTCTTAAGTATATCGATTTTTAGAACACAAAATATATCAAATGAAAGCTTGGTTAACCAGCTTTAATATTTTGGTATACTAAATCATGACAATTTAAGTAGAGAGTTATATGCACATTAAAAAAACCTATCTCGCGTACAAAATGACGCATATAATGGATTATGTATGCGTCAGAGATAAAGTAAAATTTTGAGAGGATACCTTGACACAAATCTAAGAAACAAATTTTTATTTATTTTTTTCATAATCGATTTCTTATAGGTCAATACAGGCTCTGAATCATATGATGTAAACTCAGATTGTACTGAATTCTGAATTGATAGAATGCAACTAAGGTCATTTTAGGATTTATTATCTAAAGTTTTACTAAACTTAAAAGTACTATTTTACTCTGAAGCGAACAAGTCATCTTCTACAGGCGAGTGAAGTTAATTGATACAAAAAGCTATGAAATAAGCTAACAATACTCACTCCCTTTCTTGCTTTGTTTTTACTGAAAACTTTGTTTTATTAAAAAACATCAAACATACGTCTGGTAGTAAATTATTTCCTTTAAATTAATAAAAATTATTGAAGTCTGTAACGTCCACCATTTTGAAGAAATTTGCGGAAACTATATTTGTACTAAATTTTTAAAACTTTGACCTCGTTGCGCGACCTCGTAATGTTGACCTATTTTGTTCAACTTTGTATGTCGTCTTCTTTTATCACCAAGGAACTGAAAATGCTCAAAGTCGCTAACATTTCAAACATTTGAAAAATAAGAACACCCTAATAATATATATATATATATATATATATATTATATACCTATATATATATATCAAAACGTATGAAATAAATACATTATTTTATATTAAAATATTGATATTCATCAGAGTAGTTTAGTTAATTTTGAGAAATTAAATAAAAGTTGTAGAATAATCTATGCAATGTGTTATATATTTATATATGTCAGCATGGATGTTTCTCTGTAAATCCTATGGAAAAAATGCTAAAGTTGACAAATGAACATATTAACTTTTTAAATCCCTTTTGTATGCACAACACGAATCTATATATATATATATATATATATATATATATATATATATATATATATTTATATATATATATATATACAACATAGACAAAGCTTTTTTTAGTTTATAACTTTGATTAAATACAGTTGGGATTTTTTTCCACCCAAAGTGTATTGTAGATGGTTATTGAATGGTACAACAATTCACCATAAAAGGCATGCATCCTTGTTTGATTATTCTTTAGGGAGAAAATCAATTTAAGGAAAAAAAGTAACAAACCAAATAAAAAGTTATACTGAAGACAATAGGAAATTGAATTTTTTTCTTTATAGAAGTGTGTATTGCACCAGGAAATAGTTGATTTTTTAAATAGAATAACGTCAATATACTAAATGGTTCTGAAAACAAAGACGTCTTTAATGAACTAATAAGAAGAAATGGAAAGGCTTTCTAATGTGATTTTATATTATTAACTAATAACTTAAATTTAATTTCTTAAAAGATGGTATCTTTTCTATAAAAATATCTATATTTTCCAAAGACTGAACCATAATAATTACAATGTAGAATCCGTACGTCAGTTTGTCCCATTGTAGTGTTCAGGATTCCGATACAATCAGCAGCATCCTTCTCTTCTATCAGTTCTTGTTATATTCTTTTTGTGGATACTCTACTATCCTCTACTTCGGGAGTCACATTATGAAAGGACCTCCGAAAGAATCACTGACATATTATTATAACCGCCCCCCCCCCCCCCCCAATGGCTGAAAACGGCTTCTGATCCTTCTTTCACACAGGTCTTTCTGACAGTCAATGTAATTATTAGCACTATTTTACAACGTCCTTGGAAGACCGTTATAGATCGAAATCTGTGTACGGCTTTTTTCTCTCTTTTGAAGGCAGAGTATTGTCCGAAGCCTCCATATCAACGCACTTCACAGCTATGTTCTGATTGAAGTAAAGTATCTTTTGGGCTCCTTGACAATCTATGTCACTCCAATTATACTTCAAAGCCCCCGGAAACCCTTATCAACAAAAAACTGCTGCATCTCCTTTTTTAAATACAACTTGAAATCAAAGAAAACCTTCAAGTTATGATTCATTATAAGAAATATAAAAAACAGGTAAGATGTACTGAACTAATTTCTATTGGGTTACATTATGTAATTTTAATACAAAATATGTGCATTTAAAATAATCTTTATGCAGTTAATAAACTTGTGTATATTAATATCATATTAATATTTACAATCTCCTCCGGAATTCCTCTACGGACCTGGATACTTCTGCAGCCTCAATAGATATAGTAACGGACGTGAAAGATAACTTCAGAGTTGAAGTGGTTCAAACAGGCCTCCCTTATCTGTAGTGATCATAGGATTTGACATAAGAAACCCGAAGACATAGGTCGGGGAGTCACATAATTTTAGCATGTAGTATTTATAATTTGTCGTTCAACGATGAACAACGAACGACAAAGTTTTTGAGGAACGACGAACGATAAGGAAAATTCCTTATCGTTCGTTGTTCGTTTTTGGCGCCAAAAAAAGACAAAGATTATTCATTTTCATGGGACAAATTTCCTTTCTACAAAAAAAGTCATCATTTTTTTCAGAAATTTATTTCTAAAAAAACGTCGTCAATTTTTTCAGAATGGTGAAGGACAAACGAACAATGAACGACGAACGATTCAATTTAAAATTAACGTTGAACGACGAACGATTCAATTTAAAATTAATGATGAACGACGATCGATAACTTTTGGCGAAAGGAACGACGAACGACAATTTTTCGCGAACGTCAACAAGTCTGATATATATATATATATATATACACATTTATTAATATTTTTTGGCTCGAACGGGATACATGACTCCATTAATCTTTTTAATTTAGTTGGAAGGTATTGTGGAGTTTTGTAATCTTTACGATTGAATCTTTAAATGTTTTTAAAACAATATTGTATGTTGGAAGGATTTAAGAAAGCTTTTACTCTCCGAAAGTACTGTGGAACAAACAGGGTTAGCTTTTCACAATCATATATACTATTGGGTTATTTATTTTTGAAATTGTAATATAAATGTATTTGATTAAACAAAAGAAAAAGTTGAAGATTTGTTGGAATATTGAGGTTCTAAGAGTATGAAGACTAGCCTTTGTTGACTTTTACCTGCTTGATTTACTTTTGAGTCAAGGGAATGTTTAGAAATCACTTTTGATTGCGTTTGGCCAAGCATATTCTCTATGCATTTTGTGTAGAGTGTATTCATATTTTTAAGGCATTGAACAATCAATTACTTTGAAGTCATCGAAATATAAGGTGAAAATGAAAAAATAGCGTTCTTTTGGTTTCTATTTTGTTTCATAAAAGTCTTGCTTGAATTGAAATAAATGTTTAGTAAATGTATATAAAATCTATGAACCAAAACATTAGTTTTTTTTAAGAACTCTCAAACTAAAATTAATTGCCATTGAAGGCAAAATTAAGGCTGTGTTATTCTTTGGACTTTCCAATTTCCTACGAAGTCTCAAAGCCATTTTAAGATTTTGAAGAAATAATTAATATTTAATTAGCTGTTTGAATTTAATATATGTTTTAATCCTTCAATCTAACGTGATGTTTCTCTATTATAATGTGATTTATAAATGTTTATTCACCCAAGTCTATTATACCATTGCGAAATCATTGTTAACTCCGCCGAAGGAGGTATTGCTTTCACTGGCGTTGGTTTGTTTGTCAGCAGGATAACTCAAAAAGTACGCAACGGATTCGGATAAAACTTTGTGGAGCTGTTGAAAATGCCAAAAGGAACAAGTGATTAAATTTTGGCATCTCTGAGTGCAGAATTAAGATGCAAAATGAGCTAAATACTAATAAATATTTCAAGTTAGCCTACTCTGCCAATAGATGTCGCTGTGCTGTGAAATTGGGGGCCGGGAGCGTCTTCCTCTCGGAATTTCCGTCGAGGGGAACCCTCCCCCGTCCCTCTACGCCACCCCAGTCGTGAAAAATCTGCCTCGTTTTTATTTAATCTCATGTGACAGTTATTTTGTCGTTTTATGAATTTAAGACTAAAATGTCTTCTTATATGTTGTCTAATTATATTATTATATTTCGTGGTTTCATGAATTTCATTTAACATCAGTTCATACTTTCTATGTCTACTTAATTGAGCCCCTTCTTTGTGAGTTTGAAAGATCAAGGAATTGTAAAAGCTCCATCAGACTTCTTAGAAGTACATTAAATAGTTGTAGGACTTATGTCTCCCCAATTTTGAATAAATTAATTCATAAATATACATAATCAATATTTAAATAGTATATCTCAAATAATATATCCAAAAAAATTACAGGAAATACATGTATATTAATTCTTATGGATGTTTTAGTCTTTTAATTGAACTCTATACTTCAATATTATAATGCTAATTTTAGTTTGTTATAAACTTAAGTCCGTTATACCATTGTGATATTATTGTTTTTGTGTATTCTAATCTTTTATTTTTTTCAAGACTTTATTGCGTAGAGAAGTTATATATAAAATACATAAATAACATTATAGTTTAAATTAAAACTCTAAACATAAGTCAAACAACGGTTAAAAAAACAATCATTAGAATAAAAAAAAACACGTTAAATTACAACAGATTAAAAGCAACGCAGTAACAAATAAATTTTAAAAAAGTATATAGAAGTAACATTGGCTCATACATTTAAAAATCTTTGATAGTTTTTATATTGGCGGATTAGTCGTTGAAGAAATTTCAGGCTCCATTGTGAGCCATCTGGGTAAAACTTTATTATTCTCCGGCGTAAGTCCATTGGGTCTCCGAAGCACAGACAATCTTCATTGCTAACAGGGAATGACGTGCGGAGGTAGATATTAAAATAGCTCTGATGGAGTGTTGATCCAGGGATGAGAAGTAGCCAGTCGTTCCGCTAAAAGACTTCGGATACTTGACAAAGCATATTCTAATTTGTTTGTTCTTTTGACGTTGTATTCATTTAAGACTAAAAGTCTTCTTATGTATTTGATACTTAACTACTTCCACTCTTATATACATAATAACTGCAATACAGGATAAAAATAATTTATCAATATTATCTTTAAGTTTTGGTCGTCATTCTTTAGCATTAAAGATTTATTTAATTAAGCAAAAGAGCTGTAAGGTTGGAAACTAAGCTCGTAGAGTTTTTATATTTTTATTGTTTCGCAAGGATTTCTTTTTTTGCTTTGTAAAGTGTAAATATGCATTTGAAAGCTCTTTCTCTTCTCTACAAAACTGTGTTCTTATTTCCTTCTAAAAAGTTTGGTATTTGGTTAATTTTCAAGCTTAGAAATGGAATATCAAGAGGCAAAAATCAGCATTTTCGACGCTTGCTTTTTTTTCGCTTTTCATGGCGGACTAAGAATGCCGAACCGCTCGGTGTGTCGGTGTGTACGGACAAGGTGTCTTATGCATATCGGCTGCACAAAATGATTTGCAAAGATTCAAAAACGGCGAATTGGACCTCCACGACACGCCTCAAAGTGAACACCTGCAAATTTTGACGAAGAGAAGGCACTTTTGAAGGAAGATGGTCATCAAGTCGTAAATTGGTCAAAAATTTGAACTGCACAATCCTCAATTATCTCTTTATACGGAGGGATTTGTTTAAAAACATGGAGGTTGGGTGCCTCATAGCTCAACGAAGAAACCAAAGAAAAACGTCTTCAAATTGTAGCTCAACACCTCGCACGCCATTGAGCAACATGTGGTAATAAATAAAGCGTTAAAGTAAAGTAGCGCATGCAAGAAAAAGTAAACAAAACAATTGACCAAAATTTTGGTTATTTTCTATAACGTCAGATGTCGCTACTCCATGAAATTACGTCACAATCCTATTTAAAACCGGTTTTAAAGGGATTAAGTTTGATGATTTGAAATATAAAAATAAAAAACGTCGCCAATATAAATAATAAAAGGACTTTGTTAATATTTTCAAACAGCTCTAGCATCAAGGCTAAAGAAGAACTAGAATATTGGCCAATTCCTTTTGCACTGTTCTTTCGTCGGTTTCAACACCGGGAAACGCTGCAAAGAGGAAATACCGTTAGGGCGTCGCTACTTAATTGCAAGGCCTACATAGCGAAAAGCTGATGGGAGGGGAAACCATCAATGCGAGAGATCTCCTGTCAATCATGGTTTCGGCCGCCGCTCGTTACGCGGTATTTTCCTTGAGGATCCCAATGGTACAAAGTTCGGCCTGGAATCATGCTTCGGAAGTCATCAAATATTTCCCTTCTACTTCTCCCCTGCACACCAAATCCCTGGAAATAATCATCAGACAATTCAAGAAATTCAAGAACAATCAATGATATTTTATCCATATACTTATATTATTCTCTGTTTTTTAATGTTCTTTTTAATATTTTATCACAAGAACTTTATGTTAAAATTATTTGATATTTACGTTTATATTCGTTAGATACTATATTGTAAGAATTTTATGTTAAGAATTTAGGTAATATATACATACGTTTGTGTTTTAAGGTTTTCGAAAAGGAAAATAATTTTAACTATAATGTTTTATTTATGTTTTGTATTGAACACAATTTTCCTTTTATAACTATTATATATGTATATATTTTATGCACGCTATAATAATAAAAACCTTGCGGATGGAAAAAAAATATTCTCTCCTATATATTATAACTTCTCTAACAAGCTTATAGTCCTGATATTTGTCCAATTTCCATAACTATGTTGAATGAATGGTTTTGATTTACTTTCGAAAGGAATATAGCGGGTGATAGTTATTAATATGTTTCTATGTGTTAAGCAAAAGAATGCATTATATAACAAGGAAAAAGTAAAAAGATGGCTACATCTAAAAATAAAGCATGAGCCAAGATACTTATTCAGTATCCCATTCCTCATCTGCGAATATCCCTATTTTGTTAGCCAATACTAAATTCCCTGAGTCAGTTTTATAGATACAGAAAACCTCGCAAGATATAAAGTAATAACGAGTCTACAAGGATTTTCGACCCATTAACTCTATAAGAGGAATAAGAGTGATTAGTTGCGTTGTTGTGTTTTCTTTACCTGAGTGTCTATTGTTTGTTTGTACTATTGTAATCGGCAATAAATTTATAACTAACTAACTAAAGAGTGATAAGTTGGCTCTAATTAGTTACTTCACAACATGGCACAATTGCAAACTAATTAAAAAAGATAATAAACTAGATTTATATTCACACAACACGTAATGTTATATATGAATTTTTATGACCGGGGGAGCCGCAATTACCTATTTATCATGTTTTATGGAACACAGAAGTTGCCTAGCTTATTTTAATATGGTACAACAGCTTGGTCAGCCTACAAAGACATTACAATCAAATCGATGGAGTTTGTTTGGTTGGGTGAATAGATATATTTCTTTGTTGCTGTTGTTATATATATATATAATTGCATGATTCCGTATATGAATATACCTAAATATTGTACGGAAATATATATTGCATATATATATATATATATATATATATATATATTATATATATATATATATATATATATATATATATATATAATATATATATATATATATATATATATATATATAGGGTTGTTCTTATTTTTGAAATGTTTGAAATGTTAGCGACTTTGAGCATTTCTGTTTCTTGGTGATAAAGAAGACGACATACCAAGTTTGAACAAAATCGTCAACATTACAGTCGCGCAACGAGGTCAAAGTTTTACAAATTTAGTAAAATATAGTTTTTCCGCAAATTTCTTCAAAATGGTGGACGTTACAGACTTCGATAATAATTATTAATTTAAAGGAAATCTAATTTACTACCAGACGTATGTTTGATGTTTTTAATAAACAAGTTTTCAGTAAAAACAAAGCAAGAAAGGGAGTGAGTATTGTTAGCTTATTTCATAGCTTTTTTGTATCAATTAACTTCACTCGCCTGTAAAGATGACTTTTTCGCTTCAGAGTAAAATAGTTTTTTTCAAGTTTAGTAAAACTTTAGATGATAAATCCAAAATGACCTTAGTTGCATTCTATCAATCAGAATTCAGTACAATCTGAGTTTACATCATATGATTCAGAGCCTGTATTGACCTATAAGAAATCGATTATGAAAAAATAAATAATAATTTGTTTCTTAGATTTGCGTCAAGGTATCCTCTCAAATTTTACTTTATCTCTGACGCATACATAATTCATTATATGCGTCATTTTTTAGGCGAGATAGGCTTTTTTTATGTGCATATAACTCTCTACTTCTTAAATTGACATGATTTAGTATACCAAAATATTAAAGCTGGTTAACCAAGCTTTCATTTGATATATTTGTGTTCTAAAAATCGCTATACTTTAAGAAGAATATTCTCCCCCAAAACGATCTTTTGTATGAGAATATTTTAAAAACTTTGGTACTCGTTAGCGCGACCTCGTAATGTTGAGAGATTTTGTGCACTTTTCTCCTCGTCTTCTTTTATCCTATCCAGGTTAACACCAATGCCGTTACCAAAGGTAATCGACATTTCAAACATTTGCAAATAAGAACAATCCCTAATCATATATATAAATATATATATACTATATAGATATATATTTAATATATCTAAGTATATAATAAATATATAATATCTATTTATAAATAAGTCATCTTCTACATAGTGATAATAATACATAAAACTATGAAATATAACATATATATCTTTCTATTTGTTTATAATCTATAATATAATATATAAATAGCTAGATATATATATATATATAGATTTCATATATATATATATATAAGTCTGTACGTCCATATTTGAATATATCTTGCGATAACCTATTTATTTTACTAAATTTTAAAAAATTTTTGTAAACCGATTTTGTTCACATGTGTGTGTGTCTTTGTGATGGTTGTGTGATAAATAATAGATGATAGTGATAATATAATAATATATAGATATATATGATATATTAATATATAGATATATATATAGATAGATAGATAGATAGATAGATAGATAGATAAATCGATAGATAGATAGATAGATAGATAGATAGATAGATAGATAGATAAGATAGATAGATAGATAATAAGGAATAGATAGATAGAATATAGATAGATATATAGATAGATGAGATAGATAGATAGATAGATAGATAGATAGATAGATAGATAGATAGATAGATAGATAGATAGATAGATAATAGATAGATAGATAGATAGATAGATAGATAGATAGATAGATAGATAGATAGATAGATAGATAGATAGATAGATAGATAATAGATAGATAGATAAGAGAGATAGATAGATAGATAGATAGATAGATAGATGATAGATAGATAATAGATAGATAATAGTAGATAGATAGATAGATAGATAATAGATAGATATATAGATAGATATATATATATATATGATTTGAATATTCGGTATATGAACATACCTAAATTATTAACGGAAATTTTATCCACTTACAATTATAGAATTAAAAGTGACAAAATTGAAGGTAGTGTGTTAGCTCAGTGGATCATGCTCACACTCCTATTGCCCTACAGGTTTGTTCGAGAGAGGATGTCTTACATATTATTAAATATATTTCACAAATTGCTCGAAATATTAAGCTTATCAGTATAGTTAAGCTCGTCACTTCTTAAAGATTCCTCGAGAGGTTGATCACAATAGGGAGGCATTTCCTTCATCACTGAAATCCATAAACGGTCCAAGCAGATGCATTAAATGATGGACTAGGAAATTGAAGTTAGGAGCAGAGTGAAGGAGAATGATATTTTTCACAGTAGCCATTTACAAATTTTTAAACTAGTAGGCAAAGTTAAGAAGACAAATAAGTAGTATAATAAACTCCAATTATATATTTTTATGTATAAATAGATAATTCCTTCATGTTATTTTGTTGGACCAATATGATTAGATTAAGATCTCCTACATCCTTTTAAATCCTATTGAGCATTATTGGTCAATTAAAGACTTCAAAACAAACGAGAAATCCCGGATTTAGGAGCGCCACGTAAAAATATCTTGTGACATAATCAAATATGTGTCAGCAGGATCAGAACATTTGTATAAGAATTTTAAAATGACATCGCGAGTTCTTTTTATATGATACTTCTTTCTAAATAAGGATTATTCTTCAGGGCGTTAAATGTGAACTAAAATGTTTATATATGTATCTTCCAACAACCCTGAATAGTTTACTCTGTTTCCTGTATGTAATTGTAGTGTCTTTATTTTTTAAACATTTTTTTTTTTTGCAAATTACAGAATAAATGTTTTTACCGGAAAAAACACAGAAAATCATGTATTCTTCTTCAAAGTCCTTTGACAAACATTAAGTAAGCATAGAAATATAGACACTCTGATATAAACATATATTGCAGGACTCCCTCTTACAGTCGTAAGACAATATCAGTGAACCAAATAAAAAGGATGGAAACCAGTTTCTAGTGAGAGATAATTGTATCTCTTAGCTGGAAGTAAAAATATTTCAGGGAAATTATATAATAGGATTAATTTAATCGAGATCTCATAGAAATATTTCATATGCTTTTTTATATTCGCATGGAATTGTATAGTATTGTCATAATACGTATGTTCTGCAATTACTCTTTTGTCAATAGTTCTTTTGAAGAAGTTGAAGTAGTCTTAACAATTTGTTTTTAATGGATTCCCTTGTTTGTAAGAGGACCAAATGATATAACATATTCGAAATTACTCTAAAGCTAAAGAACACTAAAATAATCACTTCGCACTATCGAGTGCGAAGGCCCTTATTGGTTCAAACTGTCGAGGAAGAACCATTGACAAGGCAAGACGCGTCCCAATTTTATTATCTGCCGCAGCTTGATATACCGCACTGGAGTTAAAGATCCCCGAAGTTAGGCCGGATTCGTGAAATATGCCATCGACTTGGTTTCATACATGGTACCTTCTTCGAGCCGTCACCTCACCTTGTTGAAGAAGATAGTCCTTCAATATCACCGTTTTTTATAACCCTTATGATTTGTTGTTTTTTGTTTTAAGTTTTTTTTTTATATTGCGTATTATGTCTGTTTAATTGATTTGGGTCTTTTTAGGTAGATGAATTTTAAAACTATAATGTTTATTTATGTTTTTTACAAATTCTACCTACTATTTTATTATTGTATTTTATGTATACTCTATGTACTACAATTTTAAATAAAGACCTTCAAAAAATAATAATAATAATCACTTAAACTATGACCATGGTTATTTGAGTCAGATCTACGATATATGCGGGTCAGGGTCATAAGGGCGATTATCAAGGATGATAATAATTCGTATACGACGTTAATAGTATAAAATGCTATCAACAACCTTTACTTTCACTTCATGACTATAAATGTGTTTCTTTACCGAACACAATCCATTGCTGCCTCATTGGAGAAAAATATAAGGGAATACTGCCACATGCAACATCTCTTATGGCACAATCCTTATCAATCCTGAACGATAAGGAGCCATGTAAACAAAGCCGATACAAACGAATCTTTAAAAAAAATTGAAATGTGAAAAAAGGATTAAAAATAGGAAAATAATTTCTGAGATATTTTGTAAAAAATGTTTTCAATTGATTTTATAAATAATTTTATCACTCAATAGGCAAATAAAAGAAGTCATACATATTTCCCTAAAAAAAGAAAGTAGAGAAGACAAGATTTTAAATTTAACATTAAGCTTTTATCTACTCTAACCACTATTTTGTTATTTTCTATTGATTAATATAAAAAATAAATGTAAATTAATTTTGAAAAACTGCCACTGTGAATAACGTAACACAAAATTTATTTGTGAAGAAGATCTCACTGTAATATAAGGTTCCCGTTTTCTCACATCCCACGCTATATAGATGACTATCTCGTATTGGTTATACCAGATGAATACTACGTCATACTTGAACTCTGTTTTATAATCTGTCGATGCCTCTATTTAGGCCTACTTCATATTTAATATTATTTCTTAACGCTTGAGCACATCTACATACTCTCAATACTTTTATATATTTCCATACCGTCTAATAAATCATTAAACTATTATTCTATGTGAATATATCTTGAATTAATGTCGTCATACAAGAAACTATTTTTAAATTTCCCAGGCCTTTCTTTCATATCGATTATCCATTTATTAATGCCATAAGCTCTACCCAACGTCTACAAATTGTGAAAACATGAAGATACCTCAAAAGCACAAATCGAATATTACCTCTATTCACACTGATAAAATGAATCAGATCAACAAACTATAAAGATGCTTATACTTGTATGTTAATCCTTTGAATAATGACAACGCTTCAGAAAATGCGCAATTGAGTCCTAAAGTTTGTGGACTAATTTATTTAGCCGTAGATGCAACTACTTATGTTGGTACTCTAGCATATCAACCGTTTCTTATCATCTTCCTTGCTGGTCCTCCAAAAAAATACAATATTTATCTTCTCCCTCCTTTCTGTTATATTTTTTGTGGCTTATGAAATAATTAAATAAATACCGACTTTAGTAGTTAGATTATTTCACGGGATTTTTTAAGGAAGATTGAATGTCCAAAAGCACTTTTCCTGCGATCTTATTGAAAAAGTTGATCATGTAGAGCATCCTTCATAGAATAACAAACGCTTGCATTTTTGTATTTAAAAAACGCTCATGCTTTATTTTAAGAAAATACATCACATATATGAGGACAGATTTAGCATAAAAGCAATAAATCACTGTTTGTACTAATTAATCCTTAGAGTATGACCATTTAGTATCTATTACTTTTACTAAAAACATATTTTATTCTGTCAAATAACCTCCACAAAAATAAACCTTAATATATGTATATGACATCAGTAAATCATTCAGAAAACTTAATGAATGTAAACAATTATTAATGAAATACCTCAAAAAACTTCTGTAATAAATAGACAAATATTTTTTTTAAAGTCATGCACAATTTAAGGTCAAATTAACAAGTAGTTAATACCTTAAATAAACAATCAAAAAATTATTAAATCCAAGGGGAAAGAGGTACTTTCCTTTTGTTTTCATAATGGATTATTGTAGCCTTCAGATTAACTGTAACTAATGATCCTATTCCCTTTTTTTCATAAAGACGGCAAAGTATATCTTCCTCTGTAAAAGAAAAAAATATATATACAAACTATACTCTTCATTTTGTGTAAGAAATAGTTTTATTGCGCCTTATCTAGTAATTAATTCTGTGTATGTTGAAAATAAAGGAATCTCCCAAATGGTTGTGCGAGTGTGCGTGCAAAAGTTTTTTAAGGCTTTGTTGTTGACTATTTGGGCGGGAGGTTGAATAAGGTAAATAAATAAATTTTGTTACGAGGAGGTTCCATGAACAACAACAAGATATAAGTGTTTTTTTTGTGCAAGGATATTACTGCAAATGTATGTCTTGCACTCTCTCGTGTTAACCATAGTTTGCATTACGTGGGTTGTAACATTGCTCAGCGTCTGGATCTGGATAAAGGTCTAGAGTGGGAACAATAATTCCACAATTCAGTTTTCCCCCTTTGTTGTCTCATTGGCAAGGAATTCACACTGTGGCTTTTTTTCTCCAGCATAAAACAGTTGACATGAAAGTGAAAAAGATATGTTCAACTCACATCTGTTGAGTAATAATAACATCGATTCAGATATAAGAATATAATTCGTATGAACACTAAAACACTTTTTATGGGCCTTATCATTTTTATCTAAGAATCTTTTTAATTAACAATTCCATATATGTTATATATACATATATTATATTTACTCTTATGATAAGCATATATTTTTTAATTAACTGCTTAGACAATGGTGTGTTGTAGAGTATGCTAGTCTATGAGAAGGACCATCAAATCATCTATGCTGACCGAACTAAAGATGACACGGCTATTCATGCAGTTCAATGACTTTAATTTTTATTTTTTAAATAAAAGATCGTAATAAATGACGTGTTCCGTTAGGACAATGTTCTTGTACTATAAATGTCTCCAAGGAATGCTTTGTTGCAGGCATGGAATACCTTGCACTTTAAAAGAGACTCTTAAAAAGGTGGATTAAGACTGGCATCCACTCTAACTCTTTAATACTTTTAGTTCTGGCAAACAGAAACAAGGGAACGGGTATATTTTTCACGGATATTTTTGATGCAAGTGGACGAACGGCTTTAAAATTTTGATGGACTGAAAACGAACGTTATTTCATCATTTTGATTTTTATATCCTCCAGGACAATTACAAAGCCTAAAAATAATAATAATAATTAAATTTAGGCTAAGAGAACGTAAACCCCAAAACATTCTGTTCAAAAGGCTACTTTTCGCTTTAAAATATATCTATAAAGACTGCCACAGAGACTCAAGAAATTTCGTATCATCAAAATATAGTTTTTGGAAATTTCATTTTCTGAAATGGGATGTACTCCAATTTTTCTGTGTAAAAGGAAGCTTTTGCTAAGAAATGTCCGATCAAGCAGGGCCGGTTTTGCTATGGGCAATGTGGGCAACTGCCCAGGGTGCAATCTATTTGGAGGCGCATGATCACCCCTCCAAATGTTTTTTGCCAGTTTTCTACTCTATCCATCAGAAAGAGCTCGCAGAAATCTACCCCAATCTGTGGACAGCGCACAGAATTGGTCTGAATCTTCTGGTGACAGTGGCTGAAGTAGAGAGGAGTTTATCCGAGCTGAAGCTTATAAAAACATACTTAAGGTCCACATTGTCACAGGAGCGCCTCTCTGGACTTGCCATAATCAGCATCAATCATACAATTGCACAAACAATTTGGTATGATGAAGTAATTGATGATTTTGCGTCAAAGAAGGCACGAAAAGTCAGATTCAGTTAATTATGAGTACTTTAAAAAAAATCATTTTTTTTATTCATTTGTGCTTTTGTGATTAAAAATTTGAGCAATTTAAATTGGTGCTTACATTTTTTTACTACTATTATATTAACATTATTTCTTTTAAGATGTTGTAATCAGTGTTATTTGTAACACAAAGGGGGGAGGGGGTGTTGGAGGGGGTGCCAATGGAGTGTTCGCCCAGGGAGTAAAAATAGCCAGGACCGCCTCTGCGATCAAGAAACCAGATCAAGGATCTTTCAAATGAGACTTCTGAATAAAAATAATCAAACCTTATTTGTCAGATATAATGACCCAAGAAAATATAGGAAGAAAATACATTTCAATGTTTGGAAATTATATGTGTGTATATTATTTATTAGCAGCGTCCTCTTATTGTTATTTGTTGGTTGTTATGTGTATTTCGTCCTATATCTTTATTAATGTTCGATTTACACGTGCAATGATCTTGTTTTTGTTATTATCATATTGTTTATTTAGGACCACGTTGGAATATTGTAGAAGGTTCTCGAAAAAACTTAGATAGAGTCAACTATTATTAAGGCCCGTCCCTGCCTTTAAAGGAAAGGAGTTCATTAGGAACGTTTCGAGCCGAATGGTCTATAGATGCGATGGATTCGTGAGGATTTGTCTATTTGGATGGAAGCCCGGGAGGTGTCGTACCGTTTGGAGGAACGCCTTCATGAAATCTTCATTAACTATTAGACTCGACCACCATAAACGGGCCTCATTGTGGTGGACTCATGGACTGTGGCCTCGAAGGAAATACTTCTCTTGCATCCATCCACCGGACGACATTATTACAATAATAAAGAATTTTAAGAATTGCAAGTAGTGCCATTTTAAAGCTCCAAATTTATGGTAATATATTTTAGAACACATGTGAATTAGTTTTTTAATTGTATTTATTTCATTGAAAATAGTGATTTTAGTTCAGCCCTATAATAAAGTTTTAAATTAAAATATTTATTTTTCATACAATATCTCAGGTTTTTGTGTATTCTGTTGTACATATCATAAAATGAACTGTTGAATAATAATAATAACTAGAGGCATATATACACTCAGAGAGTGCAAACCTCCGCCGTCACGGGTCCTTATGAGCCTTCCGAGGCGGATTTTTCACGACTGGGGCGCGTAGAGGGCCGGGGGAGGGTTCCCCTCGACGGAAATTCCGAGAGGAAGACGCTCCCGGCACCCGATTTCACAGCACAGCGACATCTATTGGCAGAGTAGGCTAACTTGAAATATTATTAGTATTTAGCTCATTTTGCATCTTAATTCTGCACTCAGAGATGCCAAAATTTGATCACTTGTTCCTTTTGGCACTTCTAACAACTCCACAAAGTTTCATCCGAATCCGTTCGGTACTTTTTGAGTTATCCTGCTGACAAACCAACAAACAAACCAACAAACCAACGCCAGTGAAAACAATACCTCCTTCGGCGGAGGTAATAATAATGTTGGGGGCGCATGTTCGAATCTGAGAGGGGATGGTCATTTTTGGTCTACCTCATTCATAAGATCTAGATTCAATAGACTAATTTACATGTTAGTATGCTTATTTATATCCAGTCAGATGCAATTCTATCGAACCAGGTAAGCAAAAACATATTTGTTGGTCCGTAGTAACGAATAGAAATACTGTTTCGTAGAAAAATATCTGAGTTAAAATAATTACCACTACTAGCTTATGTTGATAACGAAGCTACTATATGCAAACATTTTTCAACAAAAAACAAACTTTCCATATTATAAAGCATATATGAATGAATAATGAATGCGAGCCTATGTTACTTTGAATATTGGAATGTTTTTGGCATCTCATTAAGTTATAGAGTTGATTGATCATTTAAGTAACAGTTTATTGTCCAACATATATGATTAAGCATATGTTCGTTATGACTAACTATTTAGTGATACAGCTACTCAATGCTTTGATCTTGATCTTACGTCAATATATAACCCTTACCTTGAACTTTACTTGTGCTTTAGCGTATACTCTGTTCGAATTATTTGTGAAAACTATGACACTAAATATAGCGACTTCTGCATTGATATTAAATTACAAATTTGCATAATTTAATAACAAGAGTAGTAGTTGTTGATATATGGCATATATGTAGCAACACTATGTTATAATATATAAAATATTACGTAATTATAATAGAAGATCTCGAGTCCATTATTTAAATCCAAACGTAAGTGTTTGATAATATAATAATAAGATATTCATATTTTAAGTTTTTATATTAGGTTTTTGTATGATATATATATATATATAATATATATATATATATATACACACATATATATATGTATATATATAGATATATATATACAAGTTTTATTACCAAAAAATTTTTTGAATGGTGGTTAAAACTTTTTGTGAGAGAAAGTTTATTTGTCACCGTTTTTGGCCGATATATACACTTATATATTAATTGTCCTCAAGCTCAATTTGAAATATTTTTATAAACTACCAGCTGAAACTGGGTTCAGTTTCACTGAGGTGTGCCAAATCTACCAAACTACCAAGCAAATCTCTTATTAAATTTATATATATATATATATTTTTTGTACCTTCGTACAACATTTATTCTTGAATGTTACCAAACATAAAAAAAACTTATTTATTACACGTACAAACACAAAATTTTACACAAATAATATTAAACAAAACAAAATCAAACATCATCAACAATTTTATTTACATATTTAAAAACATTTTTCGATAGGAGGGATTTTGTGCTTATATATTATATACGAGTATATATTCCTTGTATTAGAGATATACGACACTTTCTGTCGCAGTGGTTACTCCCAGAGACCACCTTTAAATTGCGTCGTAACTCGCGTCACTGTCGGTTAACAAATTATACACCCTTAAATTATGATGCAATAGTATTTTTGTTGCGTAAATTGGTCAAGTAGCGTTTAGTTTAAGTCTGACTATCAATGTAGGAGGATTTCAAGATGGCTTCCACCTATAAAGTAAGTAACGCTATTATTATCACAGTAAGTAATATTAAGACCTATAACACTATGTAACAGGATTTTGCCCCTGGGCTGAAATTCCTTATTTGAATTCCATTTTTACGTAGATTCCAAAAATGCCACTCAAAATATCGTACGAAATATTGTTTGGCCTTATGACCTTTTTGATAATCAAGATTTTCGAAAAAATTGGTATTATATTTCAAAAAGTTGATCATTTTTTAGTGTTCTATTTAAGTGGCTATATTTTTTTGTTTCGAGTCTATTGACTGTAATCAATATGTAATACATTTTTGGTATATGTCAATGCATTTCAAACAGTTTTTATAATTTCGATATAAAAACTCTGATGAAGACATTTGTATTGGTGATGCTACTGAGATAATAGAAAGTGATTATTCATCTGAAGAGCTCACTGGAAGTGGTAAAAGTTCCTGCAATGCTGTTTGGGTCCCTAAATGGAAGAAAAAAATATCTGACTGTGATACAATACCCGTTTTTGATGAATATTGTGGACCAAACAAGGATGTTTATAATGGTAGCAAAGAAGTATCTCCTATTGCTATATTTCGAGCCTTTTTTAAAGGTCTTTATTATAACTGTACTATAAACTATACAATAATAAATAAAATATGGGTAAAATTGTGTACATGGTACATAAATAAACATTATAGTTTAAAATTAGATTACTTATAAAAGACCAAACCTCTATTCATAAAAACGTGTACTAACATAACTTAAAAACACACACCAAACAAATAATAAACTGTAATGAACACAATATATAAATAAATACAAACGAGTACAAACAAAACTTCAAGAACACAAAATAAATCGAGGATCGAGGCCGAGAGGCCTAAACCCTTTTTTCTTATTTTCCTTTTGTTGTTGCCTCCTCGTATGTTGTTGATGCCTTGAGGCAGTGTGTTGAGGAGTTTTTGTTGTGGGCTCTTGGGAGCGGCCTTCCTGGAGGAGTAGTCATAGTTGTTGTCGCCTTGTGCCCCTGTGAACTTTTCTCCCTTGTTCCGCCGCTCTCGCTTGAGTTGCTTATGGAAGGCGATTCGCTCCCGTTTGGGTGAGCCTTTCTTGATGCTAAATTTTTGGATACAATTGCATTCCAAAAAAAAAACTTGTATGCAACACAGAAAGGATCTCCTTACAAGCCAACCAATGCAAGAGAAGTTGAAGTCTTTATTGCAATAAATTTTATCATGGCATTGAAGAAACAACCTTCCTATCGAGATTATTGGTCAACAAACCCCATCTATACGGACTCAGCCATCAGCAATGCAATGCCATTCAATAGATTTTCTTGGCTACTCTCCCACATCCATTTGAATGATAATAGTTACGCCAAAGATCGCAAGAATCCTCAATATGATAGACTTCATAAAGTTCGCCCATTTCTCGACCATTTGCAGGGAAAATTCAAAACTCTTTACTCTCCTAATGAACACCAATCAGTGGATGAAAGCATGATTAAATTCAAAGGTAGGAGCTCCATCAAACAATAAATGCCCATGAAGCCAATAAAACGTGGATACAAGGTATGGGTTAGAGCTGATGGCAGTGAATATGTCTGTGACTTTTCAGTCTACACGGGGAAAAATCCCAATAAAAGTGTTCAGCATGGCCTAGGGGAAAGTGTAGTACATTCGCTAACAGATGATTTACTCGCCAAAGGGTACAAAATATACGCAGATAACTTCTTTTCATCCCTTCAATTGGCAAAGTCTCTGTCTAAAAAAGGAATAGGATATGTTGGCACCATACGAAAAAATCGAATGCATTTGCCAAACTTTATGGAGGATGACAAAATGAAACGTGGAGACTCCGACTACAGAATGGACGAGAGTGGAATCTCGTGTGTCAAATGGAAGGATACGAAATTTGTATATTTTATATCAAACTTCCATAATCCTTCACAAGAAACATCCATGTCTAGGAAGAATAAAGATGGGTCAACATGTGTGGTAACCGCTCCAAAAGTAGCTGGAGACTACAGAAAATACATGGGAGGAGTGACATGCTCAAATCAATTTACGAAGTTGATAGAAAGTCTCGCAGATGGTGGCTCAGAATTTTCTTTCATTTTTTGGATGTATCTGTTGTGAATGACTCCATAATCCATAATTGCTTGAAACCTACGGATAAGATGACTTTGAAATTTTTAAGAAAGAAGTCATAGCAGGCCTTATTGCAACCTCAGGATTCAAAAAGAGGCCACTAATAGTAAATGATATGCCAATAACTCCTAATAACAGACAGAAAAAAAGGATCTCCATCGAAATTAGACAAGATCAATCCAAACACCTACCATATCTGGGAGAAAGAAGTCTGCGCTGCAATCATTGTAGTACCAAAAAAGAACCCCATCGAACCAAATGGATATGCTCTTTATGCAGTGTTGCCCTTTGCAACTCATCAAGACGCAATTGCTTCACTTTATATCACAAATAATGTTCTACTGTAAAGAAATTGAAAAGAAAATATTGCATTTTAGTTTATTGAAAATACATAAATTTACTTATGTTTTGTTGTCACGCATGATTTTTTTTATAACAATAGGGTTTTGTAGTTACATCACAGTGGTTACTCAGGGTAACCACCTCATAACTTTTTTTCTATCTTGAAATTCAGCACAAAATTTGGTATGTAACCTATTTGGGATATAAAAAAACCATATAAATTGTTAAAAGTTCAAAAAAAAAATCAAGGACCCGTGACTGAAAGGTTTAATAGACATAACGTATAATACCATAAACATAAAGTAATGAGCCTACTTAGAGATTCTTTCTCTAGGACACAAGAGCCAATAGAAGGGGGAGGGGATGGATCCTTATTGTAATGATCCATCTTTAGATCTTTGGTTCTAAGGATTATATTATTTCTATTGCTGTCTATGAATATATATATATATATATATATATATATATATATATATATATATATATATATTATAGTAGACCTCCCAAAAAAACCACTTTTTTAGTTCTTTACATATACCCAGCGATTCTGGTTCATTTTTTAATACTGAAAACGAATATCTAAATAAAAAATCTCTAGCATTGTTAGAAATCGGACGTCATTAGTGTCAAAGGTTTCGTTATGAAGCAAAACTTTTTCATTATTACTTATTTTGAAAAGAATTAGTTTTACTACATTTAGCTATGATCAATTTATGACTTTGTTATATTTTGCAAATTTTCCTATCTTAGTAGGCCTATTTATTGGCCTATATTTTGTTTGGTCATGAAAACACAAATATATTGTAGGCTTTTACAATGAAGGAATGGATTCTTACTCATGCGCTCCTTGAGAACGAGGATGCACTCAAGTGCGCCGGACACACTCGCGTTGTCACCCTGCAGACTCTTTGCCACTGTCTCGCATGGCCCAAACATCGCTTCACTGCAAAGCAGACCGTATGCTGTTCTGGCTTTCTGCGCTTGCTTCAGGAGTCCAAATATTTTTTGGCGAGTCTCGCCACGAACAGTTCTGTCCTCCTGTAGAGTGCGTAGGGTCTGGAGGAGCGGCCCGTAACCCTGTAGCAGTCTGCTTATAGCCCTGGCCCTCACACACCACCTTGTGGGACACAGCACTGCTAGGTTGGTGACAGGTTCCCCCTCTGAGCAGGCTCTGGTAGAGACTCATTCGTTTCGCAGACTCTCGGATGACAGTGGAGACGCTTTGTACAAAGTTGAAGATTTCGCTATCAGAGAAACATCCCGCGCCACCTCTTGCAATGCCAGGTCTAACGAGTGGTTACAGCAATGGACAAACAATGAGCCAGGGCAAAGTTCTGCCAGACGCGTACGCACTCCACTTATTCTTCCGGCCATGTTGCAATAGCCCTGCAGCTTTTCAATAGGCAGGTTCAGTCGCAAAAATATGTCAACAATGCACCTGAAAATACTGTCTGCCGTGGAGTCTGGTGCACTGTAGAACCCAAAAAAACCCTTTGTTTGCCCATTTGAGAATCCACGTAATGTAGATGGCAGGAAAACTGTTCCGTTGAGCTGATGTCTGTGGTGCCATCAGCTGTCAACCCGAAGTAACTTGAACAATTTGCCTCCTGTACCAACTTTCGCTGCACAGCATGTGCAAGCTGCTCAATCATTTCATTTTGGATCGTATCCGAGAGCCAATTATCTCTCCGCAGCATCCATTGGCGAGCTTCAGGAAGAGACTCGGTGCGATCCAGCATCATTAGCCAAAAATTGCCGTCCCGATGGTCGTGGCCACGGAGTGGTAAGCCCTGTCGGAGCAAATAGCGCACCGACTTGAACGCCTCGTTCAGAACGACCCTGGCAGTTTTCTGATCTTTTGCCACCACGTCGGAGAGTAAAGCGCTGATTAGGGTGTTATTAAGTGCAGCAACTTTATTCACGGCGCCCAGATGAAATGTCGATCTCTCATGCTCCCTGAATTTGTTGGTGGCTTTACGCCAATTCGAAAAGCCCCCTCTAATGAACACCGCGTCTGCTCTCTTCTTCTCCTCCTGTATAAGACCTTTCTCGACCGCAGACACGCAGGTGTAACACAAAGCTTTGTCCACATCCTTTAGGTAATGCAGCCACTTCCATTTTCCAAACCATGCTGATTTGAAGGATCTGGTAAAAGTTTCAGTCCCGAATTGTTTTGCTGGAAAATCCAAAGCTTGCGGCTGAAACGGCTCTGATGGCAGAGGTGGTGTCCCTGTTTCCACGACACTCTCCTCAGTATCTTGCAAAGGGCTAGCAGCAGTGCTAACAGGGATCACATCACAGCAGCAGCAGCACCTTGTCCTGACGCTCCAGTGCTTGATAATATTATTGGTCCAATGCGTTGGGCTGTGGATTACTATTCTTCAAAAGTTTGTTTTTGGGGAGGCTTTGAAAAAAAGACGACATCCTCTTCTGCGACATGTTTTTCGACTCTTTGCTTATTTTAACACAGCGGGCTCGCGGGTTTTGTTTCGAGGAATCTCAATCACGTCAGGACAAAAGAAAATCTGATTGGCCACACAACAAATTGTATTAATTTTTTTTATATACATTCGTACAACATTTATTCTTGAGTTTAAATATTTATTTATTACTAGGCCCTCGGGTGGGTGGGTGGCCTACGGCCACAGCATTTATACATGGTAACATATCTATGGATAATATGTTGAGGCAAGGATTGAACCTTGCATCAAACAATGAAGTTTTTTAAGCTTGTTTAGATGATGATGGAGACGTCGTATAGAAAGTAGTTATATGATAGAGAATGATGTGAATATTTTTCCATAAAAAGGAGAGGGAAAAATATATATTATCCAGTAAATCCTGATTAAGTTCCTCTCCTTATAACTACAAAAAATATATGCATTTATTTTTCTTTTTTTCCCTTTTCTTACTTTACAAATAACTTTATCGTCTCTTTAAAAATATCCGTTTCGAAGCTCCGCTACCAGGGGGTGCTGCCGCACCTACCGCGCCCATGGACATTACAGACATTGCTGACGTCTTTCCATTTACTGAGATGGGCTAGAAACGGTCCATGGACAGTGTATGCTTGGACTAGCAGCTTCATGTTCTCCCGATGGAGTTTGAGAGGTTTAGGTCTTGGTTTTTTAACATTAAGTGTGTGTACTTTAAATGATGGCAATCATGTATCGACTGCACCATTTTTTATAAATGACCTTCAATCCGACTAAATCTACAGCAATCGTCTTTACAAAGGCTTACAAACTTAGATCAAATTACTTTCCGCGTATGAAAATGGGTGACACAGAAATAGCATATTCACCAAAGCTGAAATACCTGGGTGCTGTTTTTGACAGGGACTTACCTATACCGATCATCTTATAGAAAAAGCGTCCAAAAGCGCTCGTGTATGGAACATGGCGAAAGCAATCGTGGGACAGGAATGGGGGTTGACTTCGGATAAGATTCTTTGGCTCTACGAGGCGATGATCAGGCCAATTATGTCCTATGGATGTTTAATATGGGGCATTCCGTAGTGAAAAAGAAAACTGCCGTGAAGATGTTGAACTCGATACAACGAAAAGCACTATCAGCGATGACCCACACATTTAGATCAACGCCAACTGCTGGAATGGAATCTGTGCTCGGTATAATTCCCCTTGATTTATACTTGCAGGGACAGGCAACAAGGTCTAGATGGAGGACAAAGCACTTGCTAATAGACACTTGGGATGGGATGGGCAACCTTCCAAATCGTAGAGGTCACCGCTTTTCCTCTGATAAAATCCTTAGTGCAGCCAAATAAATCAGCATAGCGATTACATTAGTGCAACCTGATTTGTATGCGTAACCTTCCACTCGATAGTCCAGATTTGGTGGATATGCTGATGGATCTAAAGATGAGGCAGGAAATACTGGTGCTGGATGGCAATTACAAAGTGTGATGTGTCTGTTCAGCACTCAATGGTATCTCTAAACAGCGAATCATCAGTATTTCAAGCTGAAGTCTTTGCAATCAAACAAGCAGTGGAAGATCTTCATAAACTCAATAAACAGTGGGAAACTGTCACCATTAAATCAGACTCACAATCTGCAATAGCTGCAATTCTTAACCCTCTACTACGAGTTATGAAGTGAAAAAATGCAAGGAAACTATCAAGAGTCTAAAACAGAGAAGAACTTATACATAGAGTGGTGCAGAGGGCACGACGATATTACGGGAATGAATTTGTGGACTACTTGGCAAAGAGTGGGACAAAATGTCATGATCGTAGATGTGTCGTGTGCCTCCCGTACATTAAGAAGTGATTGGCCAATTAATTTATATATATATACATATATAAATAAATATATATACATATATGTTATGTATCTATATTTTTATATGTCTATATATATATATTAGACTGTTTTCAAATTTAACACTTTCTTTAAAAACATTCAAATAGATGCTTTTCTGGTTCTCCAAGGCTAAATAATCGACAGGAAAAATATTTTTAATTTGGGCCGCCGGAATGCCTGCCGCATGGGCCATTTAGGGCGGCGCCAATGAAAGTCGAGTTTTATGATGATATAGTATCCAAATGAGATTTTTAAAAAAATTTTATGCAAAAGGGGTATGACAAACAAAACATATTTTATTACAAAAAGCAATTTGTTTTTTTAAATTTCAAGTTTATTTAGTAACCGACTACATACATAGAAACGCATGTTTTAAGAGAGCTATGCAAGTACGTCGTATTGCATATATTTCAACATTGGAAAGGAAGGAAAATTATTTTTAAAACTAAAATTGTACCTTTTTCCTGAAATAATTATTAATTTTATAAAAATACGCTACAATATATATGATACCAATCGAATGCGCAGTCTAAATTACTTACTTATACATATAAACAAAGGAAATCAAATAAACTGATTCAATAGAAGGGATACATATTTGGTGGTATGTTTATATGTAACGTGTCCTGCAGTAAATATTTTCTGGTTTCTTTCATTGACATTATTGGATGTATTTTATTTTTAAGAAATAGAATAAGACTAATTGATCGGCAAATTTTATTTTCAATATATACAAAAGTTCAAATACATATACACATACAAATGCAATGTAAAATAGTTTGAATGAAGACTAATTTATTTTTTAGATAGTCTGATTTTTTATACATACATTGGTCATTGATTCGTTCTAGATTTCTTAAGATTATTGAATTTTCGCCTATTGTATTTGACAATTTGTAATAAATGATGTCTCGGCTCTTCAGCTCTTGTTACTTTTTAACGAAGTCACTTATCATTTTTACTCCTCTTTCATCATTTGTCACTTTTACTGATTTTAAATTTCAATACTTTTAGGTAAGAGGAGTAATGTTCCCAAGTCTCGGCAGGAATTGCTAGCCGATCACAATTTTACTCACAGAGCATCAAATAAAAGTGCGATTCAGGTCCGGTAAGGTCAAAGAAGGTTGTTGTCTAAGTAATCACTGGTTTTCGTATTCTGTACCGCTCAGGCTTCTCTGTTTTTGATAACTTTACTGCGACCTTTTCTTTAGCGGTCTTTTATACGTTAGTATGAGCTAAACAATACAATTACTACTGTTTTCTGGGTTAGGTACCAACGGTTGTTATTTAGCTTATTGAGAACAGAAGTTGCTACTTTACTGTCTTGACGAAAATATTGAAGCATGTTTTTGAAAAGATGAAGATCCTTTATTGGAGCATCCACTGTTGACATAGAGGTTATCCAGTATCTAGTGTAAAACAAGACCAAAACTTTGTTTAATCACTTTAGCTTGGAAGTATTGTAGTTGGAATACTGCATTTTTTCAGAGAAAATCTACATCTTCATAAAGTAATATTCCTCGCCGTCCATTGTGCTTGTTGAAAAGCGCCTGATTGGTCCAATGGACTCTCGAGGAGGTTTTTTTCAAACAGTATAAGACACAAGTCGACCACTTCTCTGTAATCAGCTCTAGGACTGGTCTTGTCAAGGATTTTTTTCAATTGCAGTTGTATTTGCCTTTAATTCCTTCCATTCTTGCTCAAATTATTTTATTTTTGTATTACAATTTGCTTGTTTGTGCCATTTCCTCTCAAGTAATCCCTCAGACCCCCCCTCCCTATGTAACGTCGTATTGATTAATCATCTCACATCATTCCAAGTTTCCATGTAATATTTATCTCTGTTTTGTATACAAACTCCATTCATTTTAATAAATAAATATATTTTCTTTATTTAATTCGCATATCGGTTGGTATCATATATACCTATATATTGTAGCGTATTTTTATTAAGTAATAATTATTTTAGGAAAAAAGGTTAATTTTAGTGTTAAAAAAATTTCCTTCCTTTCCAATGTTAAAATAAATGTATACGACGTACTTGCATAGCTCTCTTAAACAATGATTTTCTATGTATGTAGTAGGTTACTAAATAAACTTGAAATTTAAAAAACAAAACACGTCTAATATAATATATAGACATATAAATATATAGATACTACATATATGTATATATATTTTATATATATGTTATATATATAAATTAATTGGCCAATCACTTTCTTAATGTAGCTGGGAGGCACACCGACACATCTACGATCATGACATTTTGTCCCACTCTTTGCCAAGTAGTCCACAAATTCATTCCCCGTAATATCGTCGTGCCCTCTGCACCACTCTATGTATAAGTTCTTCTCCTGTTTTAGACTCTTGATAGTTTCCTTGCATTTTTTCACTTCATAACTCGTAGTAGGAGGGTTAAGAATTGCAGCTATTGCAGATTGTGAGTCTGATTTAATGGTGACAGTTTCCCACTGTTTATTGAGTTTATGAAGATCTTCCACTGCTTGTTTGATTGCAAAGACTTCAGCTTGAAATACTGATGATTCGCTGTTTAGAGATACCATTGAGTGCTGAACAGACACATCACACTTTGTAATTGGCCATCCAGCACCAGTATTTCTGCCTCATCTTTAGATCCATCAGCATATACCACCAAATCTGGACTATCGAGTGGAAGGTTACGCATACAAATCAGGTTGCCCTTAATGTAATCGCTATGCTGATTTATTTTGGCTGCACTAAGGATTTTATCAGAGGAAAAGCGGTGACCTCTACGATTTGGAAGGTTGCCCATCCCATCCCAAGTGTCTATTAGCAAGTGCTTTGTCCTCCATCTAGACCTTGTTGCCTGTCCCTGCAAGTATAAATCAAGGGGAATTATACCGAGCACAGATTCCATTCCAGCAGTTGGCGTTGATCTAAATGTGTGGGCATCGCTGATAGTGCTTTTCGTTGTATCGAGTTCAACATCTTCACGGCAGTTTTCTTTTTCACTACGGAATGCCCCATATTAAACATCCATAGACATAATTGGCCTGATCATCGCCTCGTAGAGCCAAAGAATCTTATCCGAAGTCAACCCCCATTCCTGTCCCACGATTGCTTTCGCCATGTTCCATACACGAGCGCTTTTGGACGCTTTTCTATAAGATGATCGGTATAGGTAAGTCCCTGGTCAAAAACAGCACCCAGGTATTTCAGCTTTGGTGAATATGCTATTTCTGTGTCACCCATTTTCATACGCGGAAAGTAATTTGATCTAAGTTTGTAAGCCTTTGTAAAGACGATTGCTGTAGATTAGTCGGATTGAAGGTCATTTATAAAAAATGGTGCAGTCGATACAATGATTGCCATCATTTAAAGTACACACACTTAATGTTAAAACCAAGACCTAAACCTCTCAACTCCATCGGGAGAACATGAAGCTGCTAGTCCAAGCATACCTGTCCATGAACCGTTTCTAGCCCTCTCATAAATGGAAAGACGTCAGCAATGTCTGTAATGTCCATGGGCGCGGGAGGTGCGGCAGCACCCCCTGGTAGCGGAGCTTCGAAACTGATATTTTTAAAGAGACGATAAAGTTATTTGTAAAGTAAGAAAAGGAAAAAAAGAAAAATAAATACATATATTTTTGTAGTTATAAGGAGAGGAACTTAATCAGGATTTACTGGATAATATATATTTTTCCCTCTCCTTTTTATGAAAAATATTCACATCATTCTCTATCATATAACTACTTTCTATACGACGTCTCCATCATCATCTAAACAAGCTTAAAAAACTTCATTGTTTGATGCAAGGTTCAATCCTTGCCTCAACATATTATCCATAGATATGTTACCATGTATAAATGCTGTGGCCGTAGGCCACCCACCCGCCCGGAGGCCTAGTAATAAATAAATATTTAAACTCAAGAATAAATGTTGTACGAATGTATAAAAAAAATTAATACAATTTGTTGTGTGGCCAATCAGATTTTCTTTTGTCCTGACGTGATTGAGATTCCTCGAAACAAAACCCGCGAGCCCGCTGTGTTAAAATAAGCAAAGAGTCGAAAAACATGTCGCAGAAGAGGATGTCGTCTTTTTTTCAAAGCCTCCCCAAAAACAAACTTTTGAAGAATAGTAATCCACAGCCCAACGCATTGGACCAAGAATATTATCAAGCACTGGAGCGTCAGGACAAGGTTGCTGCTGCTGCTGATGTGATCCCTGTTAGCACTGCTGCTAGCCCTTCGCAAGATACTGAGGAGAGTGTCGTGGAAACAGGGACATCACCTCTGCCATCAGAGCCGTTTCAGCCGCAAGCTTTGGATTTTCCAGCAAAACAATTCGGGACTGAAACTTTTACCAGATCCTTCAAATCAGCATGGTTTGGAAAATGGAAGTGGCTGCATTACCTAAAGGATGTGGACAAAGCTTTGTGTTACACCTGCGTGTCTGCGGTCGAGAAAGGTCTTATACAGGAGGAGAAGAAGAGAGCAGACGCGGTGTTCATTAGAGGGGGCTTTTCGAATTGGCGTAAAGCCACCAACAAATTCAGGGAGCATGAGAGATCGACATTTCATCTGGGCGCCGTGAATAAAGTTGCTGCACTTAATAACACCCCAATCAGCGCTTTACTCTCCGACGTGGTGGCAAAAGATCAGAAAACTGCCAGGGTCGTTCTGAACGAGGCGTTCAAGTCGGTGCGCTATTTGCTCCGACAGGGCTTACCACTCCGTGGCCACGACCATCGGGACGGCAATTTTTGGCTAATGATGCTGGATCGCACCGAGTCTCTTCCTGAAGCTCGCCAATGGATGCTGCGGAGAGATAATTGGCTCTCGGATACGATCCAAAACGAAATGATTGAGCAGCTTGCACATGCTGTGCAGCGAAAGTTGGTACAGGAGGCAAATTGTTCAAGTTACTTCGGGTTGACAGCTGATGGCACCACAGACATCAGCTCATCGGAACAGTTTTCCTGCCATCTACATTACGTGGATTCTCAAATGGGCAAACAAAGTGTTTTTTTGGGTTCTACAGTGCACCAGACTCCACGGCAGACAGTCTGTTCAGGTGCATTGTTGACATATTTTTGCGACTGAACCTGCCTATTGAAAAGCTGCAGGGCTACTGCTTTGACGGGGCAAGCAACATGGCCGGAAGAATAAGTGGAGTGCGGACGCGTCTGGCAGAACTTTGCCCTGGCTCATTGTTTGTCCATTGCTGTAACCACTCGTTAGACCTGGCATTGCAAGAGGTGGCGCGGGATGTTTCTCTGATAGCGGAAATCTTCAACTTTGTACAAAGCGTCTCCACTGTCATCCGGGAGTCTGCGAAACGAATGAGTCTCTACCAGAGCCTGTTCTCAGAGGGGGAACCTGTCACCAACCTAGCAGCGCTGTGTCCCACAAGGTGGTGTGTGAGGACCAGGGCTATAAGCAGACTGCTACAGGGTTACGGGCCGCTCCTCCAGACCCTACGCACTCTACAGGAGGACAGAACTGTTCGTGGCGAGACTCGCCAAAAAATATTTGGACTCCTGAAGCAAGCGCAGAAAGCCAGAACAGCATACGGTCTGCTTTGCTGTGAAGCGATGTTTGGGCCATGCGAGACAGTGGCAAAGAGTCTGCAGGGTGACAACGCGAGTGTGTCCGGCGCACTTGAGTGCATCCTCGTTCTCAAGGAGCGCATGAGTAAGAATCCGATTCCTTCATTGTATAAGCCTACAATTATATTTGTGTTTTCATGACCAAACAAAATATAGGCCAATAAATAGGCCTACTAAGATATGGTATTTATAAATCATTCTGGCCTGAGTTTGACATCCCTGGCCTAAGCTATATATAAATACTGTATATATGACACATTCTTTGTTATTATACTTGTAGGTGCACTGAGGGGAGATAGAGCTGTGGACACAATATTTGTGAAGGCCAAAGCATTCGCAGCTGCTCACAGCCTAGAGTGGCCTAACGAATCCAGGGTCTGCAGAACACCGTCCCGTTTTCGGGATACCGCCGCGGTGGAGGATGTAGCAGATTGTGCAGCAGAGGCGAAATGGAGACGGGAATTTTTCGAGGCGGTGGACCTGATGAATTCCGAGCTTGATCGCCGTTTTGACCAAGCAGGAATGTCAACAGCGGCAAGGAGAGAGAAGGTGCTGCTGGATTCTACCAGGGCCTCGTGTCTGACAGTGATGATGTCAGTGCCCTTCAGCTGCCAATGCAGGATTTTGAGTCTATCGCCTTGCAACTGAAAATGCTGGGTGGCCTGACCAAGGACCAAGCATTTCACACAGTGAACGACCTGGGTCGCTTCATCCCCAAACTAGAGGCCTCTTTTCAGAAGTGGAGAAGCTTATCCATCTGTGCCTCTGTTTACCTGTGTCAACTGCATGCTCGGAAAGATCATTTTCAGCTCTGCGCCGCCTGAAAACCTGGCTCCGCAGCAAGGTCAGTCAGTGCAGACTGACCCACATGGCCCTACTCCACGTCCACAAAGATATCTTGGACGATTTAAATCTTCAGGATGTAATTGGAGAATTTATCCACCGCACTCCAGAGCGCAAATCTACGTTTGGAGTGAGTAAATGATGTTTACTTGAATGCTTACCTGAATGTTTCTTTAATGTTTTTTAACTACCGTGAAGTAATACACCTTAATGATTGATGAATGTATTGTTTTGTTTAGGCCTATTTTTTTAAACATGATATATGGGATATGTGTTTTTTTTTATTTTACAACCACCTATTTGACTCCAATAAAGGAGTTTGTCTGCACTTAAACTGTCAATCAATAAAACCAGTGTGCCTGTGGTTTATTGGTTCACTCAAAATGGAAGGCTGCGTGCTGTGTGCCACATTGTAATAGAGGCCTAATAGGTCTATAAATAATAATAATAGTACTGTGATAATGTATTTATTTTTATTCAATATCAGCTGCACTGAAAAGCAATGCAGTAACTCTTCCGCAACAAAGGGGGAATTGGCAAGTCATTGGGTTATGCTATTTTCATGTACAGCACCGCCGAGTGCTTTGTGTTTAATTGCTATTTTCAGTGCCGTAGGTAGTGCTGGCAAGAGCGAGTGCATGAGTTGCTACCATTGATTCTGATTGCTACAGAAATGATTGTGTTGTGTGTACCAACTCTTTGGTAGATTCTGAAAGAGTGAGTCAGATGGGATTTGCCATGCCCTAAAATTGATTAGAATGCAGGAAGTTGCATCTATAAAAAAACATTTCTGGGGGGGCCCCAGATCCCCGTTCAAAAGTTCGTCCCCCCCAACAGCACCCCCTGCCAAAAATGTCTTCCCGCGCCTCTT
>CP045895.1:1674829-1787055 GCA_013387185.1 Caligus rogercresseyi | reverse complement strand
ATAAAATTGCTGTAGCCTATCACTTAATTTTTGTTTAAAATGAACTAACTCAGTAACCCATGAGAGAGTTCTAAATTTCTTTTTAAATGAGGAACAAATATATCCACAGAGCGAATCTGTGACCGGAGGATGGGACCTATTTATATACTACTCTCTTAGCAAAAGAGGATAGCCAAGGAGTCATGAGAGTAGGCCAACTCTTGAAAATTTTCGGCCGGATTCCATGAAATTATTATCGGATCCTAACTTTCTCACCACTCCACAAAATTAAGCTGGCGAATAACTTCGTAAGAAGCCTCTTGTAATGACGCAGACGCGCTGATATGGTTCTGTGAATCTCCACTAACAAATTGATTAAACCACGATGCTAAGATCATATTATATATCAATAGATACTCACTCTAATACAATAAATAACAAGAACGGATGTTACTTCTTTGAAAGTATTATCAAACTATATTTCGATTGTTTACATAATATTATGTTTCCATGTTATTGCGCCTTTTCCAACAGCGACGGAGGAACCATAGAGTTTGTTTATTCCTCAAGTAAGTCGATTAGTGATGGTTTGTAATATCAACCCTGTTCGATTTGTCCTGTGACGCGACAGCTGTATAAGGATAGGAATCCAAATTACCGTTAAATCTACATGAGGTCCCCTATCAAAATAGGGGGACGCGAATCACTCTTGATACAGTTTATTATTGATTTAAAAATGCAGAGTTTTTCTTGTTGTGACCATAAGCCTTAATCTATATATATTCACCAATATCTGTCCCGTCCGGGTGTATGTCCGCACGCTATCTCCTCCCACATTTATGTCAAATTTGAACTTTGAAGGTACCTATGGAATTTTTGGGTCAAGGCAGACCTAATATAACTATTTGCAAAGTGATGGGCCAGAAAGGCTAACATATGGGCGCGTAGGCGCCAAATATGCGAGTGATATTTATTTGAGAGTCACCCGAAGTCACTCTGACCAAATGCCACTCACTCTTTGAAGAGTGTTCCTTAGTTAGATGCACTTCGCCAAGGCTTTAGAAACAAATGTCATCACAACCCCATTGTTGACCGGTTCCCGTAAAGAAGTAGGAAAAATTTGTCTGTTACAATAGTAGGTGCTTTGAGACAAGAAGAAGACGTCGATGAGCGGATATTCTGCAAACAGACAAGGCCCGTTTTAATTTAAACAAACTTTTCAACACAGCATGTCTCAATCTGCGCTCTCTACCTCCTCTGGAATTGAGAGAAATATTTTGTTAATATTCGTATTCCTCTCTATGTCTCCTGCCCATCTTATATTGGAAAGATGATCAATGCCATATTGTTTATAGTTATCAAGAAGGACGATACAGAAGAAATAAATACAGGTACTAATTGGAATTTTGATGGACTTTCAAAGGGGTCTTTTTATCAGGAGATAGTCCAGAATCCACTGCGTTCTCTTGCTGATGAAACCCCGATCTAGTCCTGGGTTTAAGAATCATTTATATCGTTTTTGAAATTATAGGGGATTTTTTAACTTGTTATTGCCTTCTTCAGGCTCCTCTTCAATGCCATGAACAGCTTCAGGAATATTTGTAATTTCTTGAGATCGATTTTGAGGCTCTTTTTGTCGTACCTTTGGGTGAGTCATTTTCTTGTAGGAACTCTGGAAGGCCTAATTTCTTTTTCTGAAGCCAGATCTCCCGTAGAACATCGGTTTCATAAACAATGGTTGCAGGAATAATGTTTTCAGCTCCCGTCTTGTTGCAGGATTAACTTCTATGACTTGAAGCAATGTTCTATGGCCATCTTTCTTTATTTCATCAAGATAATCACGCCACTTTATCATTTTGTTTAGGCACTCTTAGCGAAATGGCCATTTTGGTAACATCTAGCACAAATTTGCTTTGCCCAAAATATGAACTCTTGTTTTGAGTCCCTTAATGGGGATGAACCCAGGGATCTCTCCCTGGGAGTTGTTTTAACATTGAAGTTTCCATTCATTAAGCCTTTAAGTCTTCATCCTGAAAACAACTTTCTTTCACTGGACTTACAATATCTCTATATTCCTTTAACGATAGACAAATGTCTTGTTCTCTTATGTCCTCATGAGGGGAATGTATCGTAATGTTTTTCGTACAAATAATCGGATTCCATTTCTTTTCTTTATTTTGAGCTTTAAGCACTCTCACACATCCTTTATCCCCCTTACACCTCCACTGATTTTCTAATTGTGTCTCTGACGACAATCCCGAGGTCGTCTGACTCCCCTTTCTAGACATTATAATAAAACACTTCACTTCACTTTAATATCTATATTTCAACTGACCCGCACGTCGCAGCGTGGCTCTTTCAAAACACTCCCCCATGACCTCAGACGACGTCACTACATTCCCCTATGATGTCCTCATCACAAACGTAGTCCTCCAATCTCCGAGGCCGCTTCTTCGTTCTTTCTGGTCTTTCGTGATGGGCTGTTAAATGTAGATCGCGTCTGTCCCTCGGTCCCTCGGCTCTTCTTCTCAAATCCTTTGGGTGTCTAGGAACACCGTTGACTTCGATATAAGGACTATTGACCTCCGAAACAACGCCTCTCTTCCACTGGTCCGTGCACCTGGCATTGGGTGGCTTCACCCAAACTTCCTCACCCACACAGAATTCGGCCTCTTCATTATCGCTTGCAGCTTCACTTTCCTGAACGGGCACAAGGAAAGGATTCCTCCACTCATCCTTGAAAATTGAGGCTGCTGGTACTAAGCCCCCGTCACTCCTAGGAGTGAGGTTGTACCAGTAGACGCTCCGATTGATAGATGATTGTGCACGGGCCGCCGAGGTCTTAATAGTTCGATGGTTCCTTTCCACGAACCCATTACCCGACGGCCTGTAAGCACATCTAAACTTGAGTGCTACTCCCCACTCGGACAGCGTTGAGGAAAATTTGCCCGACCGGAAAGTCCTCCCATTGTCGCAGAGCACTTCACCAGGTGGGCCCATTTGACTGAAGACTTCTCCAACCTTTTGGCATACTTCAGTTTCGGATTCGCTGTTTAATACCTTCAAACTGCAAACCTGCTAGGCCCACAATCCACAATTGTGAGAAACTTAACATTTCCAACATGTGTGACGTCCATTGCGAGTCTCTGCCAGTTTTCATCGACCGATAAGGACCCTACTCCACACTGTTTGGAGGCCGGATCAATTGAACTACACTCGGAGCAACTCTTCACAATGTCTTTGACAAGACTCAACGGTACTTCGGCCCCCGTTTTTTTAGCAAAATGGAGGGTGCCCTCCACTCCCCTATGGTGCATTTGATGGCTTTTACGAATTAAATTTTCGTTGGTCCGGTTATCAAGGAGCCAGCTCTTAGGCACGCGAGTTAATGGGTCTGCGTGGTTTTTCTCTGATCTCACTAGATCAACACGCCACTCTGTGCCGTATTCTATAAGCAGCTCGCCAAGGATAGCGATCCTTCTCCTCACGAGCATTTCCGACACGCTGGACACACTCAATCTCTTTGCGCCTCTTTGCAGTGTGTTAAGCCATGAGAAAACAGTGGCAGAATCGGTTTTAACTACCATGCTTTTGGCACCCCATTTCAGGGCCATGTAGACACCCTTTATCACTGCGTTTAGCTCAGCTATATTGATATGAGCTCCATCATCTTTTTTTCTAATCCAGGCACCATCCTCCACTATATCGCCGTTCTTATTATGACGGCACCGATAGCAATTGAACTCGCGTCACACCACACATCAAAAGTTCCATTGCAGTCAACGTTCCACACACCTTGGACTGGGTCCGCGACCATGATCTTCTCCGAAATCTTGCTCATCATCTTCTTTGTCGCCGCCCCTACTTTACTGCTCCATGAGCCTTCTCCACAGGACCTCTTCAAAAAGCTCACCGCTATTCTCAACCCCCAGCTACAGGGTAATGTCCAAAAAATACTTCCCTCCTCGTCATTTGCTCTTCAATCACGTCGCACGGTTCCCAAGCCTCCTCCACCTGAGACGTCCATTGCTTGCTCTGAAAACATCACTTGTTCCGTCAATCTTCTCCATGGGTTTCGTCTCGAGGCCGTATTCGACGAGAATTTCTTATGACACACCAACGACAGCTCGGCTTCATGATTTGGGGGGTGCAATTCAGTCCAAAACCGACCCGGGTAAGTTCCCAAGGGAGATGAGGAAAAAATATTCAGGACGGCAAAATGGTGCGTTTTGACCCCCCAAAAGTGGTTGTATTTACAAATGATGATATACCAAGACATAAATTTTCTGAAGATCGATATTGTGTATTTTGGATATATAAAAAAATCATATAATAATATTGTTTGTTTCGACTTGTTCATTAAGGTTTTAATTCCACACATTAAGTCTAATTTCTGAGATCAGGATCAGGACAGTTGTCAAAATCGTGAAGTACAAGATTAACACATCTGCCTTTGAATTCGGTTTTCCAGGTAACTCGGACTTGTAGATTTAGGTTGGGTAGAGTGTCGGTTTTCTTAAGTTTGAAGCCTTCGACTTTGGGAATATGATATTTAACAAGTTCATAGAAAGGTATATATTCTTCCTTTTGGGTAGATTTGATCCAGCTATAACCAGGATAGTTGTTTCCTCTGTATATAGCTTCCTGACCAATAGGGGATTTGTAGAGAGATTCTTGTAGAAAGGTTTGGGGCATTACTTTTCGAAATACCCGATGATAAAACAGTGATCCATTAGATGACTTGGTTTGAGTAGGTTAATATCCTTAAGAGTAAAAGATTCTGAAGAATCAGTATTATAATAAGTATAATCTTGGGGGGACCCTCATTTCCACAAAATAACGGCCAAAGAATGACGAGGTTTGGTTGAGTAGAAATTCAACTTTGATCCATTTTATTTTATAGTAACGATGCCATTGCATTTGCAGGTTCCAACGTTGATTGTCCTTAGGACGAAACAGAACACGTCCAGTTTTAGTTCCTAATTCACACCCTTTGATGGGGTCGATAAGCATGCGATTAATAGATCTAAAGTATTCCTTAGGTCGGCGTATACCCTTTCGACGCGATCGATAAGTACGCCTAGTGAACATCCGTTTCTTGGGTGATCGACTGTAACGTCCATAACGACGTTTATACTTACGACGACGAAACATTACTAACCGGCTGCGCCGGACACAGGTTTAATTATTGTCAACTCCGCGTATGTACACTTCGAGGCAGGTGAACAGCGCAGGTAATCGGCGGGAGTAACTATGCCTCTCTTCTAAAGCCTATACACACACAAAGATGCAAATTAATTTCACAGCATGATGTTATGTGATATCAATAAAATGTGCAAGGGGGGGGGGGGGGGGGGGTGAAAAAATAATAAATTCCAGAGCAATAATAAAAAAGAAGAGGGGAGGTAAAGAAACATATCTATAAACACGCAAGTGGGTAATACTGAACCACACTTATAGAGATCATGGTTCGCTCTAATAAGATAGTCTTTACTCTGAATACTATGAGACTGCGGACGTGGATTTAATAGTCAATTGGTTGAATGGGATAGAAAAATGGATTGGTTATGCGATTATTGTGAAGAATGTAGTGGATCTGGAACGATTCACCTACAAGCGTACATCCGCTTAAAGCCAGCCTTTTTGAAGGCTACAACAAGCACATTGAAGTATTGGAAAAGTATGCCTGGCCTCTCAAAGGCCCATATCGAAGACGCCAGAGGCGACGACGAGCATAACAGGACTATTGCTCAAAGGATGATATCTACAGGACGTGGGGAGAAGTTGAAGAACAAAAGAATAAAGGAGATGAATTTGCGGTGGTGGTTAATGGGATTATGTTTGAAAATTGGAATTGGGAGATATTGTTTGCAAGATTTCCCGAGATCTCTATAAAGTATAGATTTCAATTAGACAACATTATGAAAACAAGAGATAATGATTACCTGAAATAAATATTGAACTCAAAGAATGGCAGCAAACAGTAAGTGTAAACTAAAGGCTCAAACAGACAGACAAATACTGTTTATTATAGACAAATAAGGGAAAGACTACTTTGACCAATATTTTTCCTCATCTCCCTTATCTTCCGAGCTCAGCTGATTATACACGCAGAAGGCCCTTCCACTAAGGAAGAGTGGGATAAGCCGAGCAACCTCGCTGAATTCCAACAATTCTTTAGCTATCTGTACTTGGCTGATCCATACTTGTAGCTCCCCCGTTCCGTCATATCTGGGTACGACGTCTACTAATTTTAAATTAGACAGGGCCGTGATAGCTTGTGTCTCTGACGACAATCCCGAGGTCGTCTGACTCCCCTTTCTAGACATTATAATAAACACTTCACTTTAATATCTATATTTCAACTGACCCGCACGTCGCAGCGTGGCTCTTTCAAAACACTCCCCCATGACCTCAGCCGACGTCACTACACTAATGTCAAATTCATCTTCCACATGAGCAAAGGAGGCCCCAAACTCTACTCCCTTATGCAGCTCCACAATTATAACATTTCTATACCCTGGCATTTCGTACTCTTTTTACATTGCTCTGTTCAACATTAAGTATACCGAAATTGTTTCTTCAACTTCTAAAACAGTAGGTTATTGGGACACTGCTCCCTCCGCTGTAAAAAGGTCAATTTTTTACACATTGCTTCATAGATCTCGTCTCTAAATTTTTCTTAAGAGCTTGAAGGTAAAGGGAGGAAGAAATAATCTTTCCTCCTTCTTCCTCTTCTCCTGCACGTCCCCTTACTCCTCGCCTTACCTTTAGATCTTCCATACTCACAACGCTCCCCCCCCCCCCCCCCCCCCCCCCCAGTTGGACTGAGAGACTTCTTCAACTTCCAACCCCCGGCCTGCCGGCTGCTTAGTCCATTTCTAGCTTCATTAAGCTCTTGATCTTGTTGATCTCGTGTGGTGGATCCTGACTTTGCATCCTTTTTCCAATGAAGAAAGAAGAAAAAGTCAAGGAAGACCACGCGAGCCTGCTTCAGGTATTGCCTCACTCCTTTTTAAAGGGAAAGAAGGAGCGCGCCCGAGGATGATGACGTAGATGATGAATACTTGTTTTTAAATTTAATACTTGTAAGTAGGACGTTTCGTGGATTCAGCTACCCGATGTTTTCACGATAAATATATGTAGATATAGTTGTATCTGAGACCATTCTTTTGTTACAATATAACTGAATTTTTACTGTAGTTAGTTCCCACATATAAATAATACACAATGTCTATAAACAAATATACAGACAAGCCAGGCAACTATGCCACATTGGATCAAAATACAAGACATGTTGTTCTCAACGATCAAAGTGAACTATGTACTCAATATTCCTCTGTGAATCAGGATATTTCTACCATAGATAATATCTAGTGCCGAGGTTATAATCTTGTAAGTTTTGTTACTGTCTCTTGCTTTATGAAATATAGACAACTCTAAAAGTTAAATGAACAACATTTCTGTGTCAATCGTGACATTTGCGTCATAGATACATATTAAAGAATGCCGAAATGAGCTACAATAACGTACACCTTAACATTGTTTATAGCTTTTGGTCGACAGAAAATATAATTTATAATTTACGAGCATTGTTACTGTATTCGAAAATGGATATAAAAAGTATGAATGTTTATTTTGATCTTAGCCGTTATATACTTTATCTTGGTCAAGTGGCTTACTTAATAATTGAAATGATATAAAAGGTTGTGCGCGACACAAAACAAATATAAATATATCGTAAGTGATCTCAAGATATTTGGTTTAGGCCTTATTTCGTGCAACATTAGGCCGTTCACACTTTCAATAGGAGTTCAACTATTGATACGTAAAACGCCATAGACATCACTGCATGTCGAACTCCTCTTCGGATATATAGTACAGTATGTTCCATCAGAATTGTAATTTTGAAATGGTGAATTAAATGTATTTAAAATGCGTAAAATTCCCTCGGAGATACATCATTTTAAAGGAAACAAATGGATTTTTATGATTTTTAAACATTTATTGTCCTATAACGTAAAAACGCATCTTCTTAAGCCTTACAAAAGTTGCTGGAAATAACGCCCTCCAGCCTTTAGACAGAACGACGCCAACATTCATACAAACGTTTTGATCGTCTCCTTCAGCGAAGGTTTGGACACACTGTATGAGAGACTCGATTGAATCTGGTTTTCCATATAAACGCGAGTTTGTGCTGCAGCCCAGACAGAAACGGAAGTCCAAAGGGTTGAGATCTGGACCGTGAGCTGGCCAGGGATTTTCCGTCTTCGTCTGATGACTCGATCTCAAAAATTTTAATTTAAAAATGCTAAAGATGCATTTATGCAATCTGATGGAGCGCTATTTTGCAGAATGGTGCAACCTAGGCCAAACTATGTCCTGGAGCAACCTGAGGTACGGAACACCATTAACTGAGAACAAATGGTCATCATCATCAAACAATGCTAGAACGATTGGCACCATTCCATTAATAATGACAACGAAGATCAGTTTTCAGGTTGAAGTTGGTTAACAATCAATGCAAAAAAAATTTCATATATAAAAACTGTCTCTTTATGAACAAAATGGCGTATCCATAATACAAACTGAATTATTTTAAGGACTTGTAATTCGCACTTTAAAAATTACATTTCTGATGGAACACGCTGTATGCATATATTGGGCTTTCGTTTACATAACATTCATAAAATGTTAATTTACTCGAGCTTTAAAGGCATACACTCCTCCAAGGTAGATGAAATAAAACCTTATACTTTTAAATGTCTAATAAAGTTTTACTTCTCTGAATGGCAATTTTCATCGCTGTTCGGATAATATCCTTGACTTTCCTCTATAGGAGAGTACTAATTCTTCATAATAATATATTCTGTGACTCGTAGTTACATCCGGTTAGCTTCTATCAATAAATAATTAGAGTGGTCATGGCACTGGTCACGGGAAAGGTAAGATGGATGTTGTGTTGTTTGAGGCTTCGGAAGGAAGGAATATCTTCAAAAACCTCTATAATGATATAAAAGAATACACAAAAAAAATACTATCTATATAATAATTCACCATCTCTGTCCGTCTGTATGTCCGCACGCTATTTCCTCCCACATTTATGGTCAGATTAGAACTTTGAAGGTACTTATGGAATCCTTGGGTCAAGGCAGACCTAATAAACTATTTGCAAAGTGATGGGACCAGAAGGGCGCAGATATGAGCGCCGTAGGCGCTCAAATATGTGAGTAATGTTTATTTATGTATTTTTTACAATATTATCTACTTTTTTATAATTATATTTTATGTAATACAATTTTAAATAAACACTTAAAAAGCTCTTTCCCCGTAAGATGACGGCTAAATTGGTCGATGTAAACAACAACAATAACATTGACTCCAATTGATGAAATGAGTTCTTGTTTAGATTGCTTATTCTTTTCTTTGGATTTCGGTTGCATGTCCTTTGGATTAAAACTAAATTGGAGACAATAATAAAGACTACGTCCTTCAGCGCCAATGTATGCTACTTTACCATTATATGCATATTATTTATGATCTTCACCGTATATCGTATTCGCAAAAAAAATTATAAATATCTAACACTTAAAGATCTGTTTCCACATCAAAATAAAAGTAAATTTATATATATAAATACTTGTCACACATAAGATTCCACCCTTTTGAATCAAGATAAATAGTCATAATAAAACTATTTATATGGAATTATATTGTATTTTGTAAAAAAATAAATGCTTTCAAACCTTTAAAAAATCCAAGGCTAATTATAATACAAGCCATCCAATCATTAATGATATTCTTTGAATTCTAAGTCTTTTTCCTTCTGAATGAACGCTAATTAAAGAATAGAAAGTTTAATTTAAACTCCTAGCTACATTATTTGTATTAAGAAGATAACTGAAACAAAGTTCGTTGTCTTTTTATGAGCAAGGTATCTCTTAATATAATTACCTTAATTACATTTGAAGCAGTTCTTTTCAGGATAAATACTTAACTTACTTTGTTTTGTTCTCTTACCAGAGGTATTCCACATTTAGGGCTTGGATAAATTTAAGTGTTATTTTTTTCCTTACTTTTCCCCCATTTTCCTTTTACTCATTCAAACTGAGGCGAGAATTTATATTTTTCAAACAGTTTGTCTCAAGAATGTATCAAAAAGACATGTAGAAAACGTAAGTTTATAGTTTAATTAAAATAATTGACATGGGTCATGGGTCTCAAGACCTCAATTACTCTTTACTGCATTGTAGATTGCCATCTTGGAGTAGCTAGTGACTTTGGCGATGTCAGGTGGTATTTTGCCCGCACGTCAGAGTTTAGTAATGGCGTGACATTTCGCTTGCTCTATGGTCAACTGACAAATGAGAATCTTGTTGCGTGCAAATGAATTAGAAAATAGACCCCTTATCTATCATGGAAAAAATGTAACAATTAACACTTACACGGGATAAAATGGGATTGTAATATTTTCCTGGCCTATATCATTTCTATTCGAAAGACATGTGCCATATGCATCTGGAAATCTATTAAGAACGGACGTTTGTATATTTTTGTGTTTAAAATGTAATAAAATTGAAATATTGCATGTTTCAGCATCAAAACAATTATTTTATCGTATAAAATATTACAAATTATGTTTTAGCTAAATGAAATTTCCAAACATATGATATTGTTTCCAAAAAAGTGTCACTTTTGGTGTTGCGGGTCTAAAATGACACAACTGAACTTAGTGATCCTCGCTTCCTCTTTGAAACCAATGTATCCCTGGTTCATAGATACCCGCACACCTCTCACACTTTTTTCTACTGATTTTTTATATATAAGTTTGTCTATTAACCTAAAAGTTTTTTTTTGATTAAATGTTATTTCTCGTTTTATATTTTAGTAACATTGGTTAATAAATCTATTGTTAAACTTTTTTAACCATTTAATATGCCTTTACTGTAGCTAGGTCTTTTGGCTTTCGGTTTTTAACATATATTGCTGAGGAAAAATATTCTTAAAAACTATATGTTATTCGTTTAGAAACATTACATGTCTTTGTCATTTGGAAAACCACGATTATTTGTCTGCAAGATATCTCAACCGAGGTATCCTCATCTTGTGTGAATAATTGCTCTCTTTGTTTACCAAAACAATTCCACCATTTTTTACCGGGTCTGAATCGAAAAGAGGTGTTCTAACTTTTATCACAAGAAGAATAAAAGTGTTGACTTGTATCAAGGACCATTCGTTTGGAAGTGACTGGCACCAAATTCGTGTTTCAACCAACGGATTTGTTTTTTACATTATAAACGCCTATGGACCTAACGTCAGGTGTTACCCTTTTTATCAGGCTATGGTAAACAACAATTTAAATAACCCAATTCCACTTTTACTAGTTGGGGATCTCAATGTGGACCTAGATAAGCCTATCAACAAATACCCAAATAGTTATATTTTAAATCGCATTATAGGTAAACTTAACCTAATTGATGTTATGGGTAAGCTAAGCCCAGGGGACTTTTCATGGTCTAGAGGTCATTTACGTTCACGAATAGACCTAGTTTTATCTTCTCCTTCCCTAGTTCGCCATGTGAAAGGTGCTTCCTACCGTCCAGAACCTTTTTCGGACCATAAACTCATATTATTGGACCTAAAATATGATCTTCCTGGTGGTCGCTTCAAACTCCCTAGATGGGTGCTGAAGGATGATACTTTTTTAAATGTTTTAAAGAAAAAACTTGTAAGAGGTCATTCCAGTTTTAGATCTTCGGACCAAGCTCTCCGTGAGCTCAACAAAATAATAACTACGACTACTTCTCAGTTCCTCAAAGAACGAAGTTTAACAGCGAAGAAGGATCAGTCCCAAATTGAAGCTATTCTTAAAAAAGAATCGATTTTGCTCGCTCTTTTATGTCTGATACAGTAAAATATTTTAGAATTGCCGAGATTGCGGAGGCTGAACTCCAAGCAAAAGTCCTTAAGGAGAATGATCGTTTCAAAAGAGTTCAGGATCTTTCAAATAGAAAGTTTTGCAGTGCAACATCCATAAAAAAGATTGTTCATGAAGGAATATCCATAACTGAAACGACTGCTATCGTAGAATATTTTAGATCTCGATTCCAATACATAGTGGGAAATAGAGAAGGCAATTTCCCCGCCCAAAACGTTGGATTAAAGGGGATTCAGAAATATTTACTTGTGATAACATATCTCTTTACCTAAAGAAAAATATTAAAAACAACAAAGCTTGTGGCCCTGATGGAATCATCGGAAAAGTTTATTCTCTTTTACCAGAGCAAGTCATACCTTACCTGCATAAGATTGGCCAAGCAATGGAGAAGAAAGGAAAAATGCCAAAGATTTTAACAAAAGGAAGAATTGTTTTAATACCTAAAAAGGGAAATGGGTCCGATTTTAGCCATTGGAGACCAATCACAGTTTTAAACGAATCTTATAGAATCTTATCAGGCATTTTAGCTCAAGAAATGGCTACAGAACTTCAAAAAAATATTAGCATTCACCAAAAGGGATTTTTAAAGCAAAGAAAGATAACGGATATCTCGCGTAACATCCAAGCATCTATTGATTCAGTTAATAAAAGACAAAGATTTGGAGCAATAATTGCTATCGATTTCTCGAAAGCTTTCGACTCTATTCAGCATAGACATATCCTTAAAGAAGTAGCCAAAGTCTTACCAAGAAAATTCTTTAACCCAGTTCGGGCGTTACTTTTAAATGGCTCCTCCACAATATCTATCAATGGCCAAGAAAGTAGCTCAATTACCTTGGGCAAGAGCTGTAGACAGGGCTGCCCCTCAGCTCCTCTTCTTTTTATTACCGCACTTGAGAACTTTGTTGTTAGAGTGCTTAGAAAATTTGGGGGCTTTGGAGTTGACTTCGAGGGAAATCGTCACTTGATTGACCTTTACGCTGATGACGTCACCCTAACTGTGGAAGGGAACTCAGCGGCCCAGGTTACAAAACGTGTGGAAATTTTAATAAATTATTTTACGAAGTTCGAAAAATCGTCTGGACTCTCTCTGAATAAAGCAAAAACAGCTATTTTACCAATTGGATCCTGGGACCCTTCTCTGGGAGTAAAAATTTCCTCTTGCGAGGTTAAAAAAAGAGTCCAAATTTTGGGCATTGAGTGGTGCAATGAAGGTGTTCATGAAGTCAACTGGACCAATTTAGCATCTCTGGCTTTTCAGAAAACTAAAACGTGGAGAAAACTTAATATTCTGAAGAGAATCGATCTTTATAATACAAAGATCGTCCCGGTCATTTTATATAAAGCGTCTTCATGTCCTATAATCGCCGAGAGGGCAATCAAGGAGGAGGGAAAGTGGTTGAACAACTTGTTTCACCATAGTTACTTATCAGCAATCAAAAGGCCAAAAAAACTTTTAGGAGGAGGACTTTCTCAACTGTCCGTTATTTTACCTAAAATTTATATTAATGTTTTTATTGATATAACTAAGAATGGAGACACAGAATGGAGGAGGACAATTTCGTATAGCAGATTATATACCTGGCTCATGTTGGGCACCGATATGACAAATGAAATAACTTCAAGGATTTCTTTAAATTGGGGGTCAGCTCAACGAATAGTCTGGAAATATAATCCATCTTTTGAAAGCGACTCCACGGTGGATATAATTAGAAAGAACCGAGAAAGGGCCTTCTTTTTCCAAAACTTAGGGAAACCGGAGGAGTTAGAAGAATTAGCCATTTGCCATGGATTATTGACTCTCCATAATCTGGGTGACCAAAGGCCTTTTAGTGATGGAAGGTTTAGATTTCCTTTATATAGATCTTCCGTAAAACATATATTACTAACTCCGTGGCACCTTAAATTGTCTAGAAAATCATATAACGATGAGGTGGATTTAATTGCAAACAAATATTTAAAGCTGCTGGACCTCCCTCTTAAGTGGAAAAAAAATATCACTGGCTCCCTCACCAATATACATGATAACAGGAAATTCACCGCCCAACTTCAGATATCGGGTGACATAATTAAATTCCTGCAACCCTGCAAAGATTGTGGCAAGATTTTTAATTCGACCCTCCATGCCTTTGTTGAATGTCAAGCAGTACAGATTCTTACTGAGTTTGTATGTCTGAACATAAAAGGGCTTGAAAAAGAGAGCTCGGCCAAATACCGGAAAGCGATTATCTTATTTGGACTTGGCAGAAAATGGACCACCCCACGAGAAAAGGCGATAAACTTCGCAATCTTGAACTCCAAGGCTCTAATTGCGAAGCAAATTACCTCTGGAGACCCTTTGCAATCATCGGATATTAGGCCAGTACTCCTATCGGCAGCGGCAAGATATGCTTCCCTGGACCTGAAGATCCCCTCCCTTTCGGTTGACTCATGGACTGTGGCCGCGAAGGAAATTAAATACTTCCCTTCCCTTGCATCAATCCACCGGAAGACATTATCTTCAATAATAAAGAATTTTAAGAATTGCAAGTAATGCCTTTTTAAAGCTCAACATTTATGTTAATATATTTTAGTACACATGTCAATTAATTTTTTTTTGTATTTTATTGATTGAATTTAGTGTTTTTAGTTCAACCCCTATGATAAAATTGTAAATTAAAATATTTACTTATATGAATTTTCATACATTATCTTAGGTTTTTTATGTATTCTGTTGTACATATAATAAAAATGAACTGTTGAATAAATAAAATTTAAAAAAAAACCACGGTCGGTTTACCCATTCTGTTCGATATAGGCAATGATGTTCTTACTTGTCAAGCTATTCTGAGATCCCTTATAGACATGAAGCCCACCTTCAATTGTAAAAGGACAACAAAAAACGTTTTTCCCTTATTGGACCGAGTAATTATTATGCAAAATACCTACACCGACTCACGACAAAAGTGGCTGAGGTACTGACTTCCATTTCCTTTTTTGAACAAATCATGGGTGAATCCAGAAGAACAAGTGCAAAAAAGATATCCTTCCACTTTTTATTAGCTTTGTCATAAAATTCTTTAAAAAATAAGTATTAAAAGTTTGTGGAACAACATTTGAACCGTCTGATTGTCTAGTTTCAACTTCACCTCCTTATGAAAAGGTTTTCCCCATAAAAAATATAATCTTCTCGGCCCAAGGGATCCTCTGCTCACGCAGAGTCAACAGAGGATACCTTCCAGCAGGGATACGAACACACGTGATCCAAGGCAACATCTTAGATACAAATCATTTCTTGCATCTTTTATACAAATAATTATTTTTATTAAGGATTGTGGCAGCTTTACTAGCCTCTTGATTTTATATTTGTAGCATCTATCTTTCTAATACTATATTCATTTATCTGATTTTTTATCAAGCTCTTAGACCTTCACCCTTATTTATATGATATATTTTTCTAATTTCTATATGAAGTTATGGCAATTGTATATATTTATAAAATGTAATGAAACATAATTTAATAATAAAATACTCTCACTTGAACTTGAAAAAACATTATTGTGTACATATGATTTCGTTTATAAGGATACAAATTTATATGAACTTTTTCCGCAATGTAGATTATTAGAACTAATCTCAAAACAAAGATGTTCATAATATATTGAAAAAAACGTTTTTAAAACTTTTCAGGATTTCAGTTATTAACCATGCAAGTCGTTATTTCATAAAATGTGTTTATTATAGTAAAAGCTACTGTAACTTTATGAGTTCAAAGGAAAAAGTATTCTCGAATATATTTTTTTCTGCTAAATTAAATACGAATACAATGCCTGCATAGTATAATAAAATATCACCATGTATCCTACGAAGAAGATTTTTCTAAACTAAAAGAAATCAATGGCCTTTTAGAATTGATTATTAAAAAAAGAATGTTCGTAATGAAGCGTATATGTTTTATTTATACTTTTAAAACTCCTTTCATAACGTCCAGTAGGTGTATGCAGTGCTAAAAGTTGAACACAAACCCTTGTGATAATTAGCAGTAGTAAAAGTACAGTCAGCCACCAGCCATTATCTGAGTTTGTTTGATCATTCAAGCGAAAATTACTTTGAAGTATTAATTATGGCCATAAAGGGACTACTGCTTTGTAATGGTAATCAAAATCTAGATTTGTGTGAGAGTTCTACTATGCCTATGTCTTTACTTAGAGACTTAATTTAAACAACAGAACTCCACGTATGGAGAGCTGACGTATGTAAATTGACCTAAATTTGAAGGTTATTTTGTTCATTAAAGCAAAACACTATGAAATAATTAAATCGCTGTTATTTTAAGGTAAAAAAGGTTCTTTTGGGATATTGCCTTCACCTAGAGACTTAATTTCAATAATAAATTGTTGTACTAAGGTACCAAAAAATCCCACTTATATAGAGCTGACGTATGTAAACTGACTAAAATTTAAAGACCATTAATCAAAGCAAAAAAAATATCATCAGACGATAACAATCTGTTAATTTAGCAGACTATGAATTCATTTTAGAGGATTTTTGGGATCAAAAGATTTATAGAGCACGGTTATGGAGGTATTTTTATGAAATGAACATATACGAAACTGTTTGGATAAATATGCGGGGGAAAATAATCATAAAATATAATTTCAATTATAACGAAAACAACTATAACAAATCTTTTCCACATGACTTCCGCCGATTCGAATACATTTCTCCCACCTCTCAACCCACTTCCTGAAGGCCTCACGGAACCTGTCTTCCGGGAGGGCCCTCCTGACCCAGGTCCACTCCTTCTGGACGCTCGTGTCGACAATCTCCACGCCCTCGAGCATCTTCTTCATAACGGGGGGAAATAGAAAAAGTCTGCGGGGGCAAGGTCAGGAGAGTTGGGTGGATGATCGATGACCTGATTCCTTCTTGGCTAAGAACTCCTTCGTGCTATTTGCCGTGTGGCACGGAGCATTGTCGAAGTACCAGTCTCTTTTGTCCATTTCAGGTCGCTTCTCCTTGAATTTCTTTAAAAACATGTTCATGACATCCTTGAACACGGCCGCGGTGACAGAGGTCCTCATCGGGAGATAGTGCCGGAAGATCACGCCGCAGTTGTCGAAGAAGCTGAGAACCATCTGTTTCTCCTTGATTATAATCTATGCAACAAAAAAAAATGACTTTTGTCTGTCCAACGCAAAAAAACAAATGAATCTAGTAGTTAAGAGAATGGGGATTACAGATATATGATTATTTAGTCGTGATATTTGTTTTTCTGGCCACAATTTAAATTTTAAAATTTTCATGTTTTAGGCCAATGGTACATACGGATCTATGATTTTCAGGGACAAGGCAGCAATTAACATAAATGCATTGCCAATACAATTTGAAGAAAGATTCAATAAATCTATTGGTAAAGTAATATTTCCAAAACTCTGATTATGTAATGAGATAATTGCATTATAGTCGTAAAAAATGGGACAAAACGGACACTTTCACGTTATGATAGATATATCACTCATGGACAATTTTTTCAGCTGCAAAGTTATATTTATATAAGTTCCAGGCTTTAAAATAGCCATCGAGACCATTAGAACCATTAAAAACGACTTTATTATCGAATAATTGAGAAAAAATCATTAGGCACCTATGCTCCTCATATCTATGTTCATCGTTCTAAAGGTTTCGTGAATTGTTAAAATTTTCTTCGTTCCGTAACAAAAGGATTTATATATATATATATATAATATATATATATATATATATATATATATATATAATATATAGATATATATATATATATATATATATATATATAAATATGCATGTATTCTACCTTAGTAAATTGCAGTCCTTAAAATTAAAACAATATTTATATTTTCCCATTAATAAAAATTTATTGTTTTAATTTAAGGACATGCAATTTACTAAGGTAGATATGCATATGTATATATATATATATTGATATTAATCTTTTGTAAATAAAAGCCCATTGTTCGAAATAGCAATTTATCATTGCATGGACTCCATAGAATCAATTTTTTAAATTTTTGGCCGTTGGCAAATTTTTTGTTGCATAGTGATTATTGGCGCTTGAACTTCAGGGGTGGGTTGGAGCCCTTTGAGAGCCATTGAGATGACCCTCGTTTGGACTCAGGAGTGAAGAAAGATACAGAGGTTTCATCCATTGTCACAATCTTGTCCAGAAAACCCAATCAGAGATCAAAATTGAGTTTCAAGAAGGCTGTGCGCACCTCACTCTTCATTTTGTGATCCTTTATGAGCATCTTGGGGATCCATCTTGCTGACTTGATTGAGAGCCCAAGATCGTCATGGAGAACGTGGAAAATGGTGTTGATCGACGTATCGAACTTGAAAGGCAGTTCATCCATTGTCACTCGACGGTCGGCCTCCACGTACACCCTCACAGCCTCAATAAAAGTCGTCGATATGGACTTCCTCCTCCTGTTCGTGCTCCTCTTGTCTGAAGAGTCCTTCCCGGCCTTAACTAATGCTGAAATGCAGTAAATTTGACTTTGGGAGATGCTGTTGATCTAAAAGGCCGTGTTGACATGGTCTTAATCTCCTTGGGAGTCTACCTGGCCTTGCAAAGTCCTCGAAGAACTTGTGGATGCGAGACATTTCTCTTTTTTGAGAAAATTTGACCCAATATTATGAAATAACAAAAACAAAAGCTTGATTTTCTTTAAAAAAACAAAGTTCTAAGCGGTTTGATACATAAGATAGAAATCAATTCATTTGTCTGAGCTTTATATAAGTCTATGATTTAGAAGATTGATGCAATATTTTGCTAGATATAAACTGATTCGCATCATTATCCGAAACAACCTTGTATGTCGTTATGAAATGATATAATTATTTCATTATTTCCTCTAAAAAAACATCATATTATTTTACTAAAACAAGGACTAATACTACAAAAAAGGTAAGAAGTAAACTGACCGGGCATCTTTTTGTTTATTTGAATGGGCTCATATAATATTATTATAACATTACTTTCGTTTTGTCAAACTTCCATACGAAATCATTGATGATTTTTTAGTAAATAAATAATACTAATATAAAAAGATCAAATTGGTCAAATGTAACTAAAACGCTGTGTTTTGATATAAGTGAGATAATTTAATATATACTTTTCCTAAGCAATTAATTAAATATGACCATTTACTAGTAAGAACGTTAAATTATAAAAAAATAAGATTAAAATATATTTCATGACTAATTTTATTTAATTATTATGAGAAATATAAAGTACTGAGTTTTGTTACCTCCGCCGAAGGAGGTATGTTACCTCCGCCGAAGGAGGTATTGTTTTCAGTGGCGTTTGTTGGTTTGTTATTGTGCAGCAGGATAACTCAAAAAGTACTGAACGGATTCGAATGAAACTTGGTGGAGAATGAAATGGGTCTCTATTCAGGGAGTAGAAAGAACAAACGCTTAAAAAAATATTCATTGACGTATTATGTTCATATATCAGCTCAGGACATGTTAACCCAGTGACGTAGCTTAAACTTCTTCCGTCTTCCATCTCTGAGTGCTTTTTAATATGCAAAATGAGCTAACAGAGAGGAAACAATGATTAGAGATAGAAAATCGGGCGTGTGTGAAAGGGGAGAATGTTTGAATGGGAATGTTGTGGGGATCGGCGGAGGTACACACTCTCTGAGTGTATATATGCCTCTAGTTAAATATGTTTTTTAAAAGTCCTGAGATACCTTTATGCAAATACTAAGGAAGTTCAGTTTTTGTATTCAAGGATTTTATCGTATATAAGAGACATCATACTAAAGAGCAATTCATTGTGTTGAGATCCAATGGACTCTTTTTTTAACTCATTGCTGTTGCATCTTAAATGTCTGAAAAAATTTAACACATCAATTTCATATTCAATGAGTCTTATTTTGATATTAAAAAAAATAATCCTCAACGCATAGAAAGAAAATATCTAGGCCGGCATTCTTTTTTAAAATACAATGGATGATTGTTTTTGCTCTGGAGCTTCCCTTAAAGACAGCTTTGAATAGGAAGTTGGGGGGTCGGAGGAGGTACACACTCTCTGAGTGTATATATTATTTTATGCTTTCTCCTCACTCATTATTACCAAACAACCTATTATGTAGAATATATGATTGGATTGTAATTCTGACTAAGTGATTATTATTATGAGGATAAAGCGGAGTTTGCACCTCCGCCGAAGGAGGTATTGTTTTCACTGGCGTTGGTTTGTTGGTTTGTTTGTCAGCAGGATAACTCAAAAAGTACGGAACGGATTCGGATGAAACTTTGTGGAGTTGCTGGAAATACCAAAAGGAACAAGTGATTAAATTTTGGCATCTCCAAGTGGTTTTTTAAGACGCAAAATGAGCTAAATACTAATAAATATTTCAAGTTAGCCTACTCTGCCAATAGATCTCGCTGTGCTATGAAATTGGGTGCCGGGAGCGTCTTCCTCTCGGAATTTCCGTCGAGGGGAACCCTCCCCCGTCCCTCTACGCCGACCCAGTCGTGAAAATCCGCTCGGAAGGCTCATAAGGACCCCGTGACGGTGGAGGTTTGCACTCTCTGAGTGTATATATGCCTCTAGTTTTGTATTTATTTTAAAATATAATTATAGGTATGATAGTTCTATAAAAATAGAGTCATCATATTATTCTTAAAAAGAAACATGCTGGTCAAATAATGCAAGTTTTATGGAAGAAGGTTGTAATGTTAAAGAATAATAGTATCCATCTAAATACCATAAAAAATTATGTGGCTTCAATGTTGGCAGCCATGAACTTGAACATCATTTTAAGAATGAAAACATTTTGAAAATTTTATCATTAGGAAGCTGATATAATATACATATAATGTTGGTATATTGTTAATGTATACTGCCATATAAAAATGGTGGACCCATGAACTGAACCATGAACTATTCCTATGTGGGGCCTTGCTAATCATACTACCACGGTTATCCATGTTCCGTACACCGAGATGAGAAGACATTGTACACATGGATTCGTTCAACAAGTGGAGAGATTTTGGTTAACTCATTGTCTGGTTTTCCCTTCCCATTCTCAAATGGTTCAGATGATTTCAATCACCGATTGAACAACGCCTACTTCCTTTCCTATTTCTAGCAACTTGAACATCATTTATTCCAATATACAAAAAATCAACTATCCTCCAAATGGACGACCAAATATTAATTGTGTGTTGTTTTGTTCGTCTTTATTTTCTATTCTTTATATTTATTACATTGAATTTGTCTAAATAAAGTTAACGTCTGTAAAGTATTAAACTATCTGTGGTCAAAGGGTAGGTATTTCTTTGCGTAGTTAGGGCAATTATCTATTTAATCTTTCTGACTTCTTTTTAGGCTAGACGATCACAATATCGAGTCACACCTCGAGCTCCACAAATCAAAGACAATTGAAATCGATTATATTCATTTTGATAATTAAGGTATGCCTACATAGCAAAACAACTTTGTAAAAACAATAAATGATTATTTATTACCTCCGCCGAAGGAGGTATTGTTTTCACAGGCGTTGGTTTGTTGTTTGTTTGTCAGCAGGATAACTCAAAAAGTACGGAACAGATTCGGATGAAACTTTGTGGAGTTGTTGGAAATGCCAAAGGAACAAGTGATTAAATTTTGGCATCTCCGAGTGGTTTTTTTAAGACGCAAAATGAGCTAAATACTAATAAATACTTCAAGTTAGCCTACTCTGCCAATAGATCTCGCTGTGCTATGAAATTGGGTGCCGGGAACGTCTTCCTCTCGGAATTTCCGTCGAGGGGAACCCTCCCCCGTCTCTCTACGCCGACCCAGTCGTGAAAATCCGCCTCGGAAGGCTCATAAGGACCCCGTGACGGCGGAGGTTTGCACTCTCTGAGTGTATATATGCCTCTAGTTAGACATGTTATACATGTTGTTAAATAAATGCAATACAAATGTAAATTTTTAAAATAAATGCAATACAAATGTAAATATTTAAAATAAATGCAATACAATGTAAATATTTAAAATAAATGCAATAAAATGTAAATATTTAAAATAAATGCAATACAAATGTAAATATTTAAAATAAATGCAATAAAAGTTATTTTTAAATAAGTTATTTTATACAAATATATACACATTGTATACACTAATATGACTATTTTATACCGAATTTTCTTACAAATTCGATTTGATTGTAATAAAAAATATACATGCTAAGTTTTACAACACACCTATTATTGCATAAAAATTATTGGTCATTAAAGTAGGATATAAAGATTAAGCATAATCATGTAAAGAGAGTGCCTTCCTGTTTTTGTTTTGATACAATATAGGAACCATAAAGCATTAAACAATGAACCAGTTAGTCACCGTATGTATTAAAATGAAATATTAATGCTCTTGATATTTCATTTCTTCCCATTATTACTATTATAAGATCAATGAATTTTCCCGGTATTTCATTAATGTAATGGTCTTTATAAGCCGCTATTTCCCGAAAATTAAAATCCACGTTTAGTCAGCTTTCATCGAACAATGTGTGCAGGCTGAATATAATATATTCTATATATATTATTTCATCAGGTGAACAAATGAATCAAAATTCGTATGTTGTACATAAGTTTATAAACAGAAATTATGTATGCTTACATCTCGAGAGTAAAATGGGAAGTGACGGCTTATTTCATTTAACCATTTGGTTTCAAATGTTACCACTCCTTTTATTTTGGCCATGCCACAAAAACATTTACTGTCTGTGTTATTAATAATAATATCACTTCCAATCGAAGGAAAGAAATATTAAAATTCTTGCATAGGAAGGAAGCTATTCAGTACTCTTCTTTTTCACATTTCTCGTTCGTTACAATAATTACATGATTTAAAATACTCAAAAACATTTAAAATGCATATATAAACTAGAGGTCTCAGAGAGTGCAAACCTCCACCGATCCCCACCAAATGAATCACTTGGTCTTTTTGTCATTTGCCAATAGATGTCGCTGTGCTGTGCTCTCCTCTTTGAGAGCACAGCACAGCAACATCTATTGGCAGAGTAGGCTAACTTGAAATATATATTAGTATTTAGCTCGTTTTGCATCTTAATTCTGCACTCAGAGATGCCAAAATTAATCACTTGTTCCTTTTGGCATTTCCAACAACTCCACAAAGTTTCATCCGAATCCGTTCCGTACTTTTTGAGTTATCCTGCTGACAAACAAACCAACCAACGCCAGTGAAAACAATACCTCCTTCGGCGGAGGTAAAAAATGCTGCAAAAAGGATGCATGTCACAAGAAATAAGGTTTAAATCACATGTTTTGGGGTGTTCATGTCATTCTATTGGTTTTTGGCCGTTGACTTCCTTGTTATATAATTTGAATAAATAAAATAGCTAAAATATTAGAAAGCCTTTGTCTGTGCATTCAATCATTACTGGGCGATGATGTCCTAACATAGCACCTTCTCAAATATCAAGAACCATCCATTTATTAAGTAATGAAGTTTATTTTTGAGATCCATTTTGAGTTATCAATTTTGAAGCAAATTAAATAGTAAAATATAAAATAAATATTTTCAGAGAACTCGGACTCTTCAGAAAAAAACTACGGCCGATATTGGTATTTGATAGCAAGTTTGATTTAATCGTGATCAGTGTGTCTATGGTTTCATAATTATTCTTATTTCAAACTTACTGATTGCATGCACATTTTACTTAAGCTTTGTATTTTAACAGTAGATATAATATACATATATGTTTATTACTAGCATTAACAAGTATTAATCAACTATTGAGTTACAGTGTATTGTAATTCGTTCGTATCCCACAAAGAATATCTCCTAGGAGGGGGATGAGCGGATACAATGTATTATAAGAAATGAAAAATTAAAAAATGTTTTTTATTGAAAGTAATGTAGAGTAACGACATACCAAAATAACAAAAAAAACAATCGGTAGGACCCGTTATTGGATTTAATGATATTAATATCTACTTCTTCTTTCGGATGCCTTTATCAAGGATGAGTAAATTGGGATAAATAACAAAAACTGTAAAACACAAAACCTATCATTTATTGAGGGGAAATTTCTCTAAATAAGTAACCTCCCTGAAATAAATACACTTTTTATTGTCTACATGATCTAACCTTTAAAAATAAATATGTAAATGATATTGAATCAAACGATAAAGTTCTGTGTTGTATAATATATATATATATATATATATATATATATATCCATTTTCCATTGTAGATCATGCATAAACTAGTGTCATTATAAAGAAATGTTATTAAAAATGAAAGGTTTGGTGAGTTTTATCTTATTCTTTGAGCCCTTTTTTATCCATGTCTTTATTTCTTGGCATAACTAAGTTCATTATTTAAAGCCCCTATCATTTTTGTTGTATTAATTTTTCCATGAACTCTAAATACATTTAAATTATTGTATAGATGAAATAGAATATTATTATCCCTTATAAGATTAATTATTAAGGGGTAATGCATGAAGTAGAAATTTTTAAAATTTATTTAAGCATTTCCTACTTTCCTCTCGAATGGAGATGCCTTCCTATCTTGACATGCACACGTACGCGAATGATACCTACTCCTTTTTTGTGTGTAAACAAATCCTACATTTTTATATAATTTGATAATATATATATATATATTCCCCTTCACCGCCCATTCACCGGAATATTGATTCTTTTTGAGGGTTTCAAAGTATGTTACAAGGAGTACATGTCTATGGACATCATATAACTTGAAATGACTGTAGGATTCTCTTTTTATCAAATGCATGGTGTAACGTATTTAATAAGTCTATGTTAACAACATCAGGTTGAAATTTAATCTCAATTCATATATATATATTTTTTGCCTATTTGGTTCGATAGAATTGCATCCGACAGGATATAAATAACCATATTAGCATTACAATTAGTCTATCGAACCTAGGATCAATTCATATTTTTAGTTTGATTAGATGCATAAAAGTATTCCTCATTGCACTTTTTTTTCCTCTTTTGCAGGGTCTGTTTTATTTTGTAAGTATAGAAAGTAACACATATATAGTAGAGTATGTTTTAGAAAAATAATTTGCCGCAATCTAAAATCCTTTTCATCACAATTTGAGGTTAGATATGGACAAAAAATGTCCTGCAATATTTTTTCCTCCGGCAAAAATTTGTAGGGCTACTTCCGATCAAGACTTCCGTTAAGTTATAAAACTTTTTCAAAAATGAGTTTGATGCATGATAACTTTTTTTTTGATGTGGGCATAAAACTAACTTTTTGTTTTTAATGAAAAAATCGATTTATTAAAAACCGTTTTTGCTCAAGAGTTGTTGACCGTACATGTAACATACCTATAGCGCAGATTAGTACAAAACACATATAAATTGCTCTCAAAATATTAATATTTCTTTTGTTATTAATTAAGCTGGTTGATATAATTAATTTTAAGTTCTCTCACGATCATCTATGTTTTTTTCATGATCATTGGAAATATAATTTTGTTGAATCAATTACTCTCTTTTCTCTTCGTCTTGTTAATTGATCCATCCTTTCTGGCCCTTGGACAACTTTATATTATTTTTTTATTGGACTGACTTGTTGTTCTGTCAATAAATTATGCGATTACGGTTTTTTTGAAATTTTTCTTGTGGTATCGTTTTGAAGGAGTGACACGTGTCATTTTGCATAATAAAATAACTAATATTTTATGTTTATAGCATTGACATAGAGAAATGTTAAAAAGATCCGCCATTTTAAGCAAAACACGTCAAAATCTTATCACTATATCATTTTTGTATATTCATCTTATATATAATATATATTATGTATATATATATATATATATATATATATATATATATATATATATAGAGAGAGAGAGAGAGAGAGAGAGAGAGAGGGATTGGCAGTGAGTTTCTTTTGAAGTTTTAAAATCCGCTTCAGCGCTAATATATTCCGTCCATAGACATCGGGTATCTTAATATTCCAGGGCACAATGACTCACTTCAGTAGATATTTTAATTCCTCTTAAATGAGTGATATCCACACTCAATGCATTTGTCATTTTAGTTCGATAGCAGACTTTTCTTTCTTTGCTTTTTCTTCCGAAAAGTTAAATCTAAAATGAGTTTAAAAAATAAAGAATATATTTGCTTTTAAAATTCTGGCTCAAAATTTGCAATAATAACATTAATGACTAATAAGTTTTGGATGATCAAATAATTGTTGTCATGGTTATGTTTTCGAGGTCCTATCTAGTAGTTAAGTTTTTTTAATATAGAAAAGGCCACTTTTTAATTTTTGTTGCGTATAACATTTGGTATCAAGATTAGGTATTGATTTATTATAAAAAAACTTTGAGCTGCTCCATTAACTCGATAAATGAAATATAGCAGTATGGGTCAAAGGAGTACCAAACACAAGGCATTTAATAACACAATAATTGTTAATAAAACATCTCGTTGGGCTGAGTTAAAATGCATAAAGTATCTCTTATATTGGACTAAGAAAAAATGTTTTCCTCCACCATCAGCGTAATATAACACATACATAAATATTTTATGTGTTTTTTCCTCCTAAATAAATACCAAAACCTCCATACTTTCATGTTAGTAAACCGGTTAATTTTTCCATAGACATAATGAAAAACAAAAGATAATCAGGACACTCTTGACGTCAATAGGGGTACAAATAGGATTGAAAACACTTTTTATTTTATTTAATTAAATGTCTTTAAAAATATCAATGGGACTGATAGCTCCGAACTTTCTATCATTTCTTGTTGAGTTTGTACATTTCTTACATACATTGGATTGCTACAATGACTACTGCAACTGGAGAAATCTTCGCCTTCAATACTATTTTTACAAGCCTACGATTTATAGCTTTTTACACTGGTAACATGGAGGCCGTCATCAATGGAATAATCATCAAAACTTAGCAAATTTTATATGCCAAATCAATTTCCAATGACCACGAGATTTCTGGCGCTTCCAACATTGTAAACCTCCATCGTCGTGTTTTAAACCAAAAAGTGTTTATTCTTTTAAAGATGTTTTAAACTATTACATTATTGCTCATTGTTTTTTGTTGTTGTTGTTTGATTCCTGTTTTAAGTGCTTAGTTGTTACGTTTTCTTTTTTATGTTTATATAAATCTTTATAGAAATCAATAAAGCATCACCATATGGCCAAAAACGCCCTCTCTATTTCTTTCAACCATTTAAACCATTTTTTTCTTATCCTCAATTATTTTACACCTTGTATAATCCCATTTTTGTACACAAAAAACACATCAGGATCCTTTTTTTTCTTCATGGGATCAATTTATCTCCTTATAAAAGGTCCCCTAAGAAGATAAAAGTATATAGTATATATCTATGTTATTTTAAGACCATACCATATAAACGCATACAATTCGTTTTTTATATTGATTAAGCTTCATTACTTTATTAAGAGATATTACTTTATGGGCATTAAAACTCCTCGGATCACTCCTTCTTCTTCGCAAATAAATATTTTATGTTCACGAAGTGAAGATATGAATGTGTGCTGACTAGGGTGGTCCATTTCGAATGTTTTATTCCAGTAGGATATTAACGTTCCAATTTTTAAATAGTGCAAATAAAGGTGAAACCTTTCCGTGTGGCTTCCTTCCCTCTAAAGGTAAGGATAGACCTGATTTAAGTTGTTGACTGTGTGCAATATAATATTTTTTTTGGAGAGAGGACGGGAGAAGTTTATCTTCCTTCCATATTTGGCCCACCGATCTATTTAATAACTGGATACTCACTAAGAAGAAACATTCAACTAACTTGAAGACATTGTACATGTAGCTAAAATGGCTGACACACAATGAAATATAATCTACATCTAGTGTAATAAAATACTAGAGGATAGAAGAAGGGAAATACTTCTATAAATACCAATGACGTCATCAGGTTATGTTGATTCTTAGGAAAAAAGCTCATTGCGTCCCTCTTTATTGTTGCAATTCCCCTTTTTCTAATCCATAAAGCTTGGTATTCAACACTGCCTTTCCAGGGGTAATAATAATAATTTCCTCATTCTCTTATACGTTTCATCAGTTGATGACTTCAAATTGGTCTTCCCTCCTTCTACTCAGTCTATTGTGAATCCAGTTATTATATTGTCGTTGATTCTTTCCGTTCCGATGTGAAATAATACAACAATACAAATAACAACAATAAAATTAAAATGAAAAGCATGTGCATCAAAAACAAATTGCTTCAAAGTGATTCCTCGAATATGTATGTGACATCAATTCTGATATACGTAAGCATTCCATTGATATTGTTGATCTAAAGAACTTATGACATTTCCCATGAGTTAGATCAATCGAACCCTCCCCTCTCGGTGGACAAGCATTTATTTTCCTAGATCATGTTGATCTGAAAAACTGTGTATATAAAAACATCCATTCAACTGATTCCTCTAATCTAACTTATTCAAATTCTTAACGAGCACACACATCAGACCTTGAAACTCTCAAAACTTGACCATCCATGGACTTTGGTGAAACGATCCCACTACAAGAATATCCAAGTTGTAATCAGTATATTGTTCTTAAAGATGACACATTATCTTTGTGGTCAAAAATTATATATATATATATATATTATTTATTTTATTAATCACTATTTATTTACATCTTCGAGGAAATAAAATTTACAGTTTTTACAGTAAAATACATCTGTAAGGATGGGGGAGAGCAAACTGTTAAAGGACATGAAACATATCATAAAAATGCTTACTAAAATATAAAAATATATAAATCTATACCTCGTAATAAAAACATGTAACAACAGAAAGCGGACTAAAATAGGATGTTTAGGGAGAAGGTTGGGCACTAGAATTTACTATAAATCCTCTTTCATTAAAGTTTCTTAAAAGCAGTAGCTCCTTGTCGATCCAACTATCGATACCAGTTGGGAATCGCTCTGTTTGCAGACCTCGCCGCGTAGATGAAGAGTAGGAGTTTTGTAATGATCAACTCAATCTTATTAAAGTTTTCATTTGAGGGGGATAGCATCACCAACATTCATACATGGAGATGGAAGTTTAGAATTCGTTTCTTATTCGCTCTGAAGTCCTATTTATAACATGCTTAATTTTATACAGTTATAAAATAAATGGCATGATGTCTCCGTTTCTTCGCAACAGAAATTGCAGTTCCTTTCATACCTGTTCTCCCTTGATTTATTGGTGAACAGAGAAGATGTCGACATTCTGTATCGGAACCATTTTTCTTTTCTACTTGTGAGGTTGTTACCAAAGAGGTTTTTTTAATTATATTTATTAAATATTTATAAATATATATTATTTGACGATTTTTTTCACTTACAAACATTTTATTCAGTATCTGCGAAAATTTTATACAATGTATAAATAAATGCACTAAGATATTGTGCAGGAAAAAGAATAAAATATATTCAGACGATTCTTTGAACATGTGCACGACCAAGTTGATGTTGGAAAACACCATATAGTTTGGCTAAATATACATGGGTATAGCATTAATTTAAAGGATTCAATTCGCAAGAAAAAATATTATATAGCAGTTAGTAATAAAAGTAAACTGTCTCTTTTACATTTTTTTTTCTATTCTTACCCCAAGAGTATATGCTATGAGCAACCCTCTTAGGGTCACGGAAACTGAAATTTAATCCAGCAACCCGTAATGCATACACCCAAAGGCGAGCTATATTTCAATCATAGTATTAAAATTTCATATAAGTAAAAGACACAATAAAACAAAACAAACACCGATCACAATATTTAAAAAAACTAAATACTTCACAATACAACTTTAAGAGATGGCAAGAGTTTAAATAAAAAATCATGTGGTCTTTCTCCCGATTCATACTCAAAAACATCTTCGAAGCGACAGGTCTTATAAGAGCTTTGATCATTTTAAGCACTTCGTCCTTCGTCCAAACGAACGCCTCCGTGATCCTGTAATAGGTCCCTCCTATTCGAGCCAAAGCGTCACATATTTCGCAAAGTGAAGTGGAGACTCATTTCTTCTCCACAGAGCCTACACGAAACGTCTCCCGTCACCCCATTCCCTTCAAATGCTTCTTCATAGGATATGGCCCGAAACAAAGCTCAAAACATTTTTATTGATGTTCTAGTATGCGTTTGCAACTTCCATCATTAATAAGGTCCGGAAAGAAAAACTTCGTCTGTCGACAACTTGTATCGCCTTGCCCATTCTTTGAGCCATTGTGAGCGAATATCTTTTTTTTATTTTTTCTTTGACAGCTATTGTGGTACTTCTACGCAAGATTGAAATGTTATATTACATCCCCCTTGGCCAAAGCATCCACAAATTCGTCTCTTATACATAGTTAGGTCATCACTTTTTAACAGTAAATTTGAACTATAAGGTTCATTTATTTTTTTACGCAACTGTTTAAAAGAGTTTTATTTATTTATTTGTTATTTAAGGTATTGTTAATATATGACACTGTATTGGTTGGTGGCAAATATGAAATAAAAACTTTGACAGAAAAAAAAATTACAGCTAAATTTCTAAGTTCAAATATCAAGTTAATGAAGAATTGCCCGAAAAATGATTTTGAGAAATCTGTACTAAAAGAATTCAAGGTATCTAGAAATTTTCCTCAATTCTTCATCAAATATTCCATCTTCAATACAGTCACCCAAAAATCCTACCTTACCTATATGCGATTGCATAAGGATATGTGTAGGTTTATTAAGTAATAATACCTCGTAACATCTTCCAAACTTTACGGATCGTGCAATATAATGTAAAATGCCATGTTTCCTAAAAAATGATAGGTGCCCTATAAGTATTACCTTCATATAAGATAAACAAGAAACTTTGAGGATTCACATTTTGGATGTAGAGAAACCGATCCAAGCTCTTCTTGGTCTAGCATTCTGAAATGGAACCAGCCTAGCGAATAATAGCACGTACATCTATATTCCTTTTTTAATACTCGAAGGTGTACTAAGGATCTTTGACTGTTTTTTTTAGAGCCATTGAGGATTGGGGGGGGGGGGGGGGGGGGGGGGGGAGGTGCTATCAAATATTATTGAGTACTTAATCAGAGTAAGTACACTTCATAAATCTCAATATTGTTTCCTCTCCCTTAGAATAACCATACTACATACGTATGGAAGGGTTGTAATCTGTGTTGCTCATGTGGTTTTAAAAAATCTACCAAAATCTACCAAAAAAATATGGCAAATTGAGCAATATTTGTGATAAAAATATATATATCTCATATTATTCCCTTTGCTTAGAAGATAAATATATGGATATACCGGGTGCGGGACAAGAAATTGCAACACTTACATAAATCCAATTTGAGATTACGAGAGGTTTCGAACAAAATGTTTCGCTAAATATCTTCAGTAGCAGTGTTTATGTTATGCTTATACAATTATAGATACAATGCCATTGATTTGGATTCCTGAGGGTTTCGCTTGAATGCTGCCACGTATATTAAAAAGCTGCACACCAAACTTTTGCCATGAGTTGAGGCAACATTTTCAACCAAGAAGTGGTGCTCCAACAGGATGGAGCACCAGCTCATACAGCAAAATCCACCCATAATTTTTATCAAAGAACATCCCATTTTGGATAGGGAAAGTGGCCTCCATGCAGCCTGATGTAAACCCTTTGGACTTTTCTTTTTGGCCCGCATGTGCAGGCCAGGGCCTGCAGAATCCGTCACCCCTATATTGAAGCAATGAAGACCTCCGTTGATGACACTGGGATGGAATGGACGCTCATACATACGGTCTGTTTGTCAGGCCTTCAGTCCGTTGGAGGCTGTTGTTACTGTTAAGGGCGGATATATAGAATATAAAAAAAGAGTTGTATTAACGTTTTTGATTTTTATAATTTTCTGATCGAATTATTTTACTGACACAGAGGGGGCGTAAATATATACTAGGTAAGTGTTGCAATTTCTGTCCCGCACCCGGTGTATATATATATATATTTATCAGGAAACGACCGGGACACCTTTTTCGCCGGGACCCAGGCCGGGACTTAAATTTTCCACGCCGGCCGAGACATAATATATTTTCGTTCCTTCGACATTGTGAACTGAAGAATTTCCAAAAAAAAGTGACGACGTTTTTTTAGAAAAAAATCTCCAAAAAAACTGATGACGTTTTTTAGAAAAGAATCTCCAAAAAAGCGGAGACGTTTTTTTAGGAAAAATCCGAAAAAAGTGTATAAAAGCCGTGACACCGGGCCGGGTCAGGACGCTCAAAAATCAGCCGGGTACCCGGTCGTTTCCTGATATATATCTATATATATAAACTGTACGAATGCAATACATATAATTAGAAATAAGCCTTTCTCCCCTCAATGTATTTAAACCCCTTGCATCCAATGTTTTGATTTCTTTAATTATTGTGTATCATGGTGCTTGTTTAAGCCTAAATGCTTCTATTGAATTACATCTGTGTAGAAATGAATGAGTCTTGACGCAATAATATTATCATTTAATAAAAACACTCAACACAGCCTTACAAATCACTACTAATAAGGTAGTTTTGGTGAGTGTCTTGAAGATTGAATATTTGACGTGGAATTGCGGGATACTTTGTTTTTTTTGTAAGGAATTCTCTAGTTTTTTTTTGGACAAGTCATTATAAGCTTAGAAAGCTAATTTTATTACTTATATTACATAAACGCCTCAACATCTATTTAGTTACCAACTGAATCCTTTAAAATATGTAAGATCTCTGTTTGCCTAATTGATTCGGTGGCATTGTATCTTCGTGGATATATATATATAATGCAAGTTCTTCTAATGCAATATACAAAAGATGTTGACGTTTAATGAAATTTTGATATTATTGAAGTTAAAAATGTATTATGGAATATAGTAGGACAAGGTACATAAAGACGACTATACTCAATTCAATAAGATTATAACCAGTGTAGATTCCACGTGAGGAAGCATAATTAGTATATGAGGTAAATGTCCAATACTTTTTTTATCATTCATTTCTTGAATGGGTGGTGGTCAAAAAGTCCAACTAATAAATGGTTAAACTTAATAAAAGCCGAATAAAAAATACAGAATTTACAACACGATAAAATAAAAACTAAACGTGGAATCTACAGTACATGTGATTCACCAAACGTGTGCATGTTATATACTTTTTGATAGCCATACGTATGTAACAAACCATACCAGTACAAAAAGGAGAGGAAAAACTGTGAAACTTACCAAACACTAAACTTTAATAACATAGAATTTAAAGTATGATTGATGTTCCTACGGACGGGAGGAATTCTAGATTTACAGCGCTATCGATGAATTTCCAGGTATATAATTAAAATGATATATCTCTAAAAAAAATTGGGGGGCTCTCTTTTTTATGACCATGCAGGCCCACCAGACTGTTTTTTATTCCTTATATCTAATGATTTTTTATAATGTATCGAAAAAATCTATTTTTACTTTATTAATCAACATGCCAGCAAAAATCTCTATATTGAAGAAACACTCCGTTCTGGAAATCAACTAAAAAAACTGCTATCCTCCCCTTGGGACAGTGTTGCCGAAAGACAATACATATATTATGGGTTGCCCAGTGAGGAACAGTCTAAACATACTTGGTATTGAGTGGAAACGCAGAGGAGATTCGGATTCAAATAAAAATAGTTTGGCTAACTTTATTAGAAAAGTCTAGTGGAGAAAATACAATCTTCGGACAAGAATTGATTTTTACAATGTTAAATTGATTCCCTTAGTTCTTTACTTTGTAAACGCTTTACCCAAAATGCCCTTTGGGTGATAGAGGAAGAGGACTCTTGGCTCCAGAAACTCTTCCATCCCTCAAGAGATCTAAAAAACAACTCGGAAGAGGTTGGTGCAACTATCTAATATATTGCCAAAAATATATAAGGAAAATTTCATCGATCTTTCGTACAACCCGGAGCAGGAGTGTGAGGTCAACAGTTTCTAATAGCCATATCTACTCCGTTTTTAATGATGGGTACGCTAGCCTCCAATGTGCTAATATAAATTTTCCGGTATGGGCTTCATGTCAAATAATATTATGGAATCTGACACCAATTAACGACTTTTCCTCTACTGTAGATATTCTTCACCATAATTCCAAGAAAAGACTTCTTTGGGTAATATGCAACCCCCGAGCATGGAATTGGAAGCCTTTAGAAAATAAACTTTTACCTTCCACGATTTCAAAAAAAGATGTAGACTGTGGTCTTAGAGCGGGAAGTTTTACTTCCCACTTCTTAGAGCAGCTAGGTTTCATATCTCTCCTACTCCATGGCAAATTAAATTAACTACAAGATCCGGACCCGACGAGGATGCAAAGAAAATCTGCCAGGTTTTTATTCAAGAGCTAAATCTTCCACAAAGATGGAAAATAATCATGGAACCAACCAACGTAAAAGATAACAAAAAAAATTACAACACGATTTCAAATTTCTACCGGTTGCTCTTTTTCAACTTTCCTTGTAAGGACTGCAGAAAAATCTATAATTTGACCATTCACGCTTTCTCTGATTGCCCTGTCCTGTCGTATCTTCGTGCTTTCGTTACCCATAATATAAGTCTGTATATAGTTCTGAAAATGAGGCAAAGTTTTTATCGGCCTATATCTTATTTAGTGTACCTTTAAAGGCAACAACAGCATCTCCTGAATCAAAGGCTCTGAGCTTTGCATTTGCAAGCTCCAAAGCTCACGTCGCAGAGTGTCTAACATCCAATACCCCAATATGTAATGAGCGTTTAAAAAAATATTCAATTCTTCGGCTGCAAGACATGCCTTTGCCCTGAAGATTCCACATTCTAAGCTAGTGACGTTATGGGACTTCGCCGCGGATATCGTTTTTCCTCAGTGGTCCTGTCATTTTTAGTCTCGTTTGAGACTCATTGTTAGAGGATATAAAGGACTTCAAATGACATTATCGAGGGAGTCGTGCAATACAAGATGTGCTTATATACTACTTACAAATGTGTTTCTTTTTTTCGTGTTACTCTACTTCCACTTTATATAATTTAGATTATGATGTTTTAATGATGTGATGGGCCTTGCTTTCAGTGGGTTAATTTTAAACTAAAATGTTTATTTATGAACTTATTATCACAAGCCCTCTTGCTATTTGTATTTATTATTTGATATGTATAATTTTTATATAAATGACTTATTATATGAAAAAATCTTTTAACTACAATTTTTTAAGTTAATGATTTTCTTCCAAATTAAACAAACATAACGAGTTTTGTTCATGGATTCTTTAAGATTGTATAACAAAGATAATGAATAAAAGTAAAGTGATTCTTATTCGACACTTTTTAGATTTGAGAGTCGTGCACCCCCTTGGATTTCACTTTAGTGCATAGAGATCAGTGTCATGCAGTCAGGAGAGGCAGGAAAGCAATGCCTCCCCTGCAGTGCCTCTCCTAGACAATTTAAACAAGTGTGTAATATTTTTTACAGAATTCTAATAACATAAGCTTAATTTTTTGATTTGATTGCTAACATTATAAATTATTATTTTAGCAATTGAAGGAATAGATACATAAAGCGAAGGATGTCATCAAAATCGAACATATCTCAACTCGTTGTTTGTAATATAAACTACTCCAATGATCATCAAAAACACACAAACCTTATAAGAAAAGCTTGCCTAAAATACACACAGATACAGAGCTACACATTGTTTCAGCCTCAATATGTAGTATTATTTTATGTCAAATGATATATATATATATATATATATCAGGAAACGACCGGGACACCTTTTTTCGCCGGTACCCCGGCCCGGGACTTGAAATTTTCAAGCCGGGCCGCGCCAAAACTGGCCTGAGAATATAAATTTTCGTTCCTTCCACATTCTGAAGTGACGACGTTTTTTTTTAGAAAATAATTCCAAAAATAAGTGACGACTTTTTTTAAAAAAGAATTTCCAAAAAAGTGATGACGTTTTTTTAGAAAAGAATTTCCAAAAAGTGATGACGTTTACATTTTAGAAAAGAATCTCCAAAAAAAAAAATATTAATGGCAAACAAAGAAAATTTGAAGTCCCGGCCCGGTGTCTAAAAAACCGGGACACCAACCGGGACGCTTAAAAAACAGCCGGGACCCGGTTGTTTCCTGATATACATATATATATACATATTTCTTTAACAGTTTTGAGAGCCCTAAGAAATGTTGTGCTTGTTCTCTTTAACCTTGGTTTCTTTTATTTGTCAGTGTTGAATGTGCGCCGATTTCCTCCGTTAGTGGATAACTCCCAATAAATACCCTCCCAGATTCCGAATAACGAAGACGAATGAGGTTGAAAATGGAAGTTTATTATAATGGAATTTTCAATGACTATGAATACTATAACTCTCACTGTACAAGCTCTCAGCACACACTGAGTAAAATATGAAAACAAAAGGGGAACACAAAGTATCTATGTACATGAGGTTAAGAAGGCTCCGGATTAGCCGGCTGCTGCAACACTCCCAACCTTGAAAAATTCAATTTAACAAAAATATTTTTCAAATAGGTGCAGTCTTTGAATGGGACGAGAGAGAATCTTTCCTTTGGCGGTCCTTAACTTAAGAGTCCGAATGTTGCCATCACGACCCTTCATTAGCTCCACCACTCGAGCTAAGGGCCATTCACTGCGAGATGTTTTTTCCTCCGAGATGAGAACAATATCATTGACATCGACATCGTCCGTCTTTGATCTCCATTTCCCACCGTTTGTAGTCGGTGGAGGTATTCTCTGGACCATCTTTTCCAAAGTGTCCCCGAAGCCGACTCAAATACTTGTACAAAATTTTCATATCCACTTCCTTGTCACGAAAATCTGAAAGTATAGAAAGGGGCCTAAAAAGGCATAAATGAGCCGGAGTTATAGGCTCCATATCTTGCGGGTCAGAGCTCAAAAAGTCAGAGGTCTCTGATTTATAGCAGACTCAATATCTGTCAAAACTGTATACATTTCATCATAGGTTAAAAGAGCTCCACAAAAACTGGAGGAGTTATGGAGGATGGCAAAGATCCCCCGCATTGAGAATCCCTAGATCCTGCCAACTTATCTAATACAGAAGAAAACAAATGCAACAACTTATCTTCAGATGTTTTCGATCCTCGATGTTCGTTGTGCATATCTTCTCTACGTGGCTTGGGCTTGCTCGAGTAGCTCACTCTTTGAGCCTGAAGTCGGAAGGCCGTACTCCTCACAGAGCTCACGAAGCTCTACTAACTTAAGATCCGTCAAATTCTTATTTGTTGACATTCCCGAATCCTGATCTGAGGAGTAGAATATAAACAAATAACAAACACGCAACTAAAGGACAACCTCTAAATATCACGCAACCCTGCAAACGATGAGTACAGGAAAACTCACTTGACCTATAAATACTATGAAGAGTTATTTGAACGATTCCGAAGTTATTGAATGTTGAATGTGCGCCGATTTCCTCCGTTAGTGGATAACTCCCAATAAATAACCCTCCAGATCTTGTCTGCCCCAGATCAGTCAGAAAAATATTCGTGAGAAATTCAGCGGAGAACAAAGCTTAATCAATTCAAATACAGAGAAAGAATGCAATTCCAATAATGAACTTATTTTGGAAGCCGTGGAAATAACAAGTGGAATTAAATTCAATAAACAAAAGGCAAAGAAATCGAATACTATGGATAATTTCATATTATTTTCTCGAACTAGATCTGGTTCTACATCAAAAAGAACGTCTCCAGATTCCGGATTATCCCCAGACAGTAAAGAGACACCATCTAAAGCACTTAAAAATTAAGCAGGCATGGCATCTCACTCCCAACATTTATTGATAAATAAAATAAATTGTGTGCAGATAAATCTTGGAAAGAGGAGTCTTGCAGGACATGAAATAGTCAAGCTAATCGATGAACAGTCTACTCATATTGTTTTGGTTACTGAGCCTCCATTAACAAATAATGCTCTTAATCAAATTAATGGCACCTACGATATTTTTACTCCAAAACTTATTGCTGGAAGTAATGCTAGAGTGGGCGTTGTTGTGTCAAAAGATCTAGAGGCTGCCGAACTATTTGAATATTCAAGTAGGGACATGATAGCAATTACTATACGAGCTCAAGAAAAGCAGGTAGTAATTGTATCTTTCTATGCAGATATCACTTTCCCGTGTGTTTTTCCGGAATTAGAAAAGTTGACGACGGAGTGCAAAAAAAGAAAATACCTTTACTGATTGGAATGGATACCAATGCTCACAGTACTTTATGGGGCTCGAATACCACAAATAAAAGAGGAGAACAAATTGAAGAAATGTGTGCTTCCCATCAGATGAATGTTTGTAATGAGGGGAAGAGATTTACATTTGTTGGTGGAGTGGGATCATCAGTGATAGATGTAACCTTCGCAAACGACTTAATGCTCCCTTATGTAACACTCTGGAGAGTATCACAAAAACCTACCATGTCTGATCATAAATATATTATGTTTCGAATAGACCTGCACATGCAACCAACTTTGTTGAGAAATTTGAGGAGAGTGAAATGGTCTGAATTCCGATATGTTCTGCGTCCTCTAAGCAATACAACGCTGAAGGGAAATGAAAGTGAAGTTTACCTAAGTGAAATAGAAAGACTAGCCTATGACCTCACTCAATGCATAAAGGACGCGCTCGACGTAGTGGCACCATTGAGGGAGAAAAAGCATAGAAGAGTAGTTCCCTGGTGGACAAAAGAGTTGAGTGGCTTAAGAAAGATGGTTAAAAGAGCTGAAAGACGGTTAAAAAAGACCCAAAGTGTCGCTGATAAGGAGACTTATTATTTCAACAAGAGAGAATATAGGAGAGTAATTGAACTCGAGAGACGACAACATTGGAGAAAGAGATGTACTGAGTTGGACTCCCAGCAAGCCGTGATTGCAGCAATTCAGAGACAAAAAGAAAAAAAGAAATCTGGATTAGGATTATTTCCAAACAACACCGGAAACTTCTCAATCAGTGACAATCTTACAAGGATGATTTTAACGCATTTTAATAACGCCACTATCTATGGATCTGGTGAGGATGTTCTGCATGAAGAATGTAAGAAGAAGGAAAGCGGCAACTTACCGTGGGAAAACAAAATCGACAGCTCATTTATTAAAGAAGTTTTTAACTCTTTTAAGAATTTTAAAAAACCAGGGCCGGATGGTCTGGCTCCAATTGTTTTAAAAATTATCAATGGAGTACTATGAACGAATAGCTTTTATATATATATTATCTCTAAGGTTTTCTTACGTTCCAAGGATATGGAGTGAAGCAAGAGTACTGTTTTTACCGAAACCAAATAAAGACGACTACATAAACCCTAAATCATACCGTCCAATAACACTCGCAAACACTTTAGTAAAAGGACTAGAAAGAGTAGTTTACTGGCATATAGAATCTTTAGAGCTAAAAGTTCCCATGGAAAACCAGTTTGGGTTCCAGATTGGGAAATGTGCTGATACAGCTATTGCAAAGCTGGTAGACAGAGCTGAAAGTGCCGTCCTCACAAAAAAACATGCTATTATCGTGTTCTTCGACATTGAAGGGGCGTTTGACAATCTTCCGTTCGATGTAATTGAAGAATACTTGAAGAAAAATGGAGTAGATTCGTGCTCAGTTCATTGGTATAGACACTTCCTACAGAGTCGAAAAATAGTCTGTACACAACAAGGGGAAAATATATATTTCACTCCCACCAAGGGCTGTCCGCAGGGAGGAATTATTTCCCCATTTGTATGGAATTGTGCAATTCAACATATAATAGCCCCCAAACCAGGACCGTTACTCACTATAGGTTTTGCTGATGATATAGCCGTAATTATCACAGGCATTGACCTGACTTCGATGGCAGATATCATTCAACGAAGAGTGGATGAAATGAACACCAGTGTGTCCAAAATTGGGCTAAAGTTTAGTGCATCAAAAACCAAAGGAATGTTATGCACTTGGGCATGCAAAGTGGACCTTCCCATGATTAAAATCAACGATACACGTATTGAATGGGTTAATCAGTATAAGTATCTTGGGGTCATAATTGATCGAAAACTTCAATGGGGAGCCCATATCGATTATATTGTCAAAAAAGCCAAAGGACTTCTATTTTCTGTGCGGAATTTGATCGGAAGTAATTGGGGGTTGCGGCCTTTTTATACGCAATGGATTAGGAAGGCCTGCTTGGAACCAATCATTTGTTACGGGGCAAGCATTTGGGCGCCTAGGAGTATGAATCTGAAAAAATACCATGTTAAATTAAGGCGAATTAATAGGCTGGCATGTCTATTAATGTGCAGAGCCATGAGATCCACTCCGACGAAAGCCATGGAAGTTATGTTCAATATAGAACCACTACACATAAGCATAAAAAGGTGGGCACTAAGGTCAAGGTTAAGAGTCATGCATAATGTACCGATAAAATGGCTGACTCATTCTCGATCAAAAGGTGGAGGAAGTATCATCCAAAAAGAATTAGACGTTCTACTGAAAAAATATGGTACTGCATTGGAAAAAAATGTCCACAAATCATATTCCATGCCTCCATTTGAAATTACCAAGAAGTTAATTGGGGATCCCAAATGCCTGAATATTTTTACGGATGGGTCGAAGATGAGCGATGGAGTTGGTTTTGGCTGGTGCATTACCTTTGGAGAGCAGTCCATTCAAGAAGGATGCGGAAATCTTAACTGGTACAACACGGTATTTCAAGCAGAGTTGGAAGGAATTCTACAGGCAGTACGAGCTTTGAATGTGATGGAAAAATACCACGACTCCCCAGTGACATTCCATGTGGACAGTATGGCTGCCATTGAATCTTTATCAAAGAGAAGAGGCTTATTTACAAAACAACAAAATGCAATATTGGATGAAATGAGCAGGTCGAAGAGGACTATATATATGAAATGGATTAAGGGCCATGACGACAACACTGGCAATGAATTTGTGGATGCCTTAGCTAAGATGGGATGTAGTAGGATATCTCCATCTAGCGTCGAAGTCCCTCAAATAACAATAATAAGAGAAATCGAAAACAAGACTCGATCGTTATGGCTGAAAGAATGGCATGGTGAACAAAGTTGCCGCCAAACAAAATTCTTCTTTCCTGATCTGAAACAAAGATGGAAGTTGCACACTCACACGAGAATTTCAATTCATAATATTGTAAGTTTTGTGTCTGGCCATATTCGTATGAAAAAACATCTCAAGGAAATGGGATTGGCGGATGAGGACTCTTGTAGGCTTTGTGGAGAGGAACGAGAGTCTCCCATTCACTTTGTCAACAGCTGTGATGCCCTTGCTGGTGTAAGGAGGAACCTTACCGAGGATCGTGGGGACTATCGTTGGAGTAAGGGTGATGTTTCCCACTTCATCAGGGCTCTCATCAACACGCGCCAGTTCGTGGATGTCTTCTTCGATGACCAAATTCTTCAATGATTTTTTAAACAACAGTTGTAATTTTATTTGAAACAAGTATATGTGCTTTTAAACGTTTTTAGTATGTATTTTAGTATGTTATATTAGATTGTTTATTGTTGTTTGTTCACCGTTTGTATATAAATGAAATATACCTCACCTTTAGGGTATATGCCTAACGGGTTGCTGCATTAAATTGCAGTTTCCGTTACCCCATGAGAAGCTTAACTGCATATACTCCTGGGGGAAAATTGAAAAAAAAAAAAAAAATCCCAGATTCCGAATAACGAAGACGAATGAGGTTGAAAATGGAAGTTTATTATAATGGAATTTTCAATAACTATGAGATACTATAACTCTCACTGTACAAGCTCTCAGCACACACTGAGTAAAATATGAAAACAAAAGGGGGAACACAAAATATCTATGTACATGAGGTTAAGAAGGCTCCGGATTAGCCGGCTGCCGCAACAGTCAGCTATATATATTCAAATATAATTTTATGGTAGTTCTTGCAAGCATTCTTCATTCGGCCATATTATTTCCTTCCTTTTTCTACGTTTTTTGACAAATATATGATCCATTCATTTAAAGATATGATGTAACAAAATATCATAATTTCAATCTTTGGCTTGAGGAGATACTTCATTTAATTAAAATGATTTGGTGATATTGATCCGTTTCAAGATTGGACAAGACACCTCATGCCTTACATGATTTTTTATCTATAAATTGATGTTTACACCTCAACATCTTTTTTATGATGTCAGCTGCTTATAATTATCATTATTATAATTCATACTCCTTTTCTATCAAACTATCAAGTTCAAGGCCATGGAGTGATATATTATGAGCAAGCGTACTCAAGGGTAATAGGAGTATTTTAAAGTCATTATTTATCCTTCATCACAAGTCACATAATCCTTTTATCTTTTATAATGATTTAAGATGCCAAAAACAAAAGCTATTTATATTCATAAAAACCGAAGGGACCAAATAACTTAGTAAGATATTCTTTTGTCAAGTGTACATATTAAAAAGTTTTGTCTCCAAGAAGGAATTAGGAATAATAACCCTTATCCTTTCAAATATTCATATACATCATTTGTATTAGGGGCTATAATATAGAAATGCATTTATTTACATAACATATTTCAAGGGGGTAGGATCTACTTTCGTACACCTTTTCTATGTCTTAGGGACTCACGGTATATTATAATTATTTTTTTAATCGAAAGGGAAGGAAAAAACGAAGAGAAAGAGGGAGAGACAGAAAAGAAAGAGAGAAATAATTATCCTTTTCCAAAGAGTCTTGGAGTCGAAAAAGAGGAACTTCACGCATGGTAATGTAAACTTTGGGCCTCTGGATCGTGAAAAGAGGAGATTCCTCATGATTTATTCCTTCATATTTGAAGGAGTTTGAACAGAAAAATATGAGGACCTACTTTTAAGGACTTAAAGCTTATATAAAAATGAATTGCATGTTTGTGAAACAATTACTTTTTCTATTACTTTGTAAAAAATGATTCCATTTCAATTATCGTCCAGCTTTATATAGTATGGTGTTTATTCTCTTAGCAATATGGCTACAAGAATATACATACTTTTCAAATATATTGTTTTTTTACACTTATGTTAAGCAAGATCCTTCAACAACGTGATTTGTTATGCAGCAAAAGCTAACTCCTTTGAACTCCAATGTGTAATTGAGAAAAGCTTTAGAGCGGACGCTCTCCTCCCCCTTGGAGGAACTAAATAGCGACGGAGGCCCAAAGATCTGATTCGGACGGGATAAACAAGAATCAACTTTGTAAGCAGAAGAGAAAACCTATTTTGACACAAGAATCTCATAAGGTTGTATTACAAATATACTAATATATAATATTTCGATTGAGTTTGTGGAGATTCTTTGTTTAGTTATTATTTTGTTTATAATCTATTCGAATTTAATGAACATGTATTATTTAACTCATTAAAGAATGTGTACTTTTACAACCTTCAACATGTTATAAATAGCTGAAAAATACTACACGATCTTTTATATTTCTTAAAAATAAATCTAGTTCGTAATATTAAAAAAAATCATATTATTTAAAAATAATACTTTTGATTAAAAAGCCTCTTTTATAAAATAAAACGATCATGGATCATAAATTTAAAAAAATATCACGAACGGGAAACAAACCTCTAATTCATATTTTTGGCGAAAAGGGGTAGAACAAAAAAAATGATGTACTTCTCTTAGATTTTTACCTAATGCAGACACACAAATGGCACAAAACTAACATGAACACAAAAATATCGGTTTCATTGGCTAAACTTTTGTAAAAAGTCCTTTAATCAGTTAGATACGACGTATTTATCCGTCGGGCGAATACGTATTTGTTGAAAATAATTTTTAAATTTAAAACTTTAAAAAAATATTAATATGAATATAAACTCTGTCCTTAAGAGCTAGACTCGGAAAAACAGCTGTGGGGAAGCAAGGGAAATATTTAAAAAAAATGTATTGGAGTGTTCGCATCTGGCGATTGTATTTGGCCTCTTAGAGTTATTTTTATGAATACTTCAAAATAGATTTGAGGTCAAGAGATTTGTTTATATATATGTTGAGCCAAGTAAAAAAAGCCAATTTTATCAGAGCCCAAATGCAATTTGATCGTTTTAAATTTAGAAGCTCATAAGTTATTACTCTTCCAACTGATTTCATTTCAATTTTAAAAAATTGTTAAGAGGTTGTCCCGTTGAGGAATGTATTTATATTTTAATTTAATTACAGATAAATAAGGTTTTATTCAAAATAAAATTACAACTTTAATCACCTATTCATTCCAATGTATGTATATTTAATAAAAATGATATACTTTTCATATTATTAAAAAATGTGCATTTAACAATATCATCTACTATTCTTGTAAAATCATGAGGGAACACAACTGTATAAGACCTAAATATGTAGCTGTACTAGTGTATTTTGGTTGTTATAAAATTCACAGATCCATGATGTTACAACCTTTAAAAATAATTAAAATATTAGATTGTAAATTGCTATTTCACATATGTAATGCTGTGAAAAAAAATAATCCAATAATTTTGCCAGATGGATAGCGTTATAATATATTATTAATAAAGTTGTATGTATGTTAATATATAATTTTTCAAAGTATGTTACTAACACATGCTTAAAACATAGAATTTGTTGAATATTGAAAAATATAGGTCATGAGAGGAAGAAGAACCAATGTTGAAATTTATTTTGAAGTTTTTCCTACCCATTTTAAATGTGTAAATCATTCCTTTTAAACAAAAAAAATACCTATTTTCTTTAAAGTTAAACATTTATTATACCTATATCCGATTTCAAACCCATTTTTACCACATATATAACAGTGAAAAAATAATAATATTTGTTTATAAACAAGGAACACAATAAATAAAGGAGGTTATGAATATACATAATTTCCAAAAACTGTATTTTAATGCTATAATGCTTATTTATATCCTGTCGGATGCAATTCTATCGAACCAAATAGGCAAAAAAAAAACTATATTTTTTCTACCGTTCAAATATTTTTTTTCAATCTTTAAAAAAATGTACGATGCATAATAAAATCATAGTTTGACATCTTTTTATAAAATCGTCAGAAAAAAGTTATATTAAAAGGTAAGAAAAGCTTACGATTTTTATGCCTCTTTCATTACACATCAATTTTTCAATCGCAATAGTAAAAAAATTCTTAAGCTCTGTTGTCTCTCAATGTTGAGGACGCATGTTCGACTCCCGAGAGGGAAAGGTCAATGTTGTTCAACCTTATTGAGAAGATCTTAGGTTTGATAGACACATTTAAAAAGTATATTTTATTTTTGTACAACAATACAACTTTTTGTTGTTGTTTTAAAAAATGCAGGTTTTCAACTCGAAATTATAATAAAAAATACATTAACATTTCATAAAAAATTACACTCACATATAGAAAAATTTATACTCATATTTATAAATAAAAATAACCTATAAATTTATAAAAAGACTACAGTTTTGGCATAAAAAGACATAATCCGCTATTTTGGACAAATTATAGGGCGAAAGGTCTTTATTTGTTACCTCCGCCGAAGGAGGTATTGTTTTCACTGGCGTTGGTTTGTTGGTTGGTTGGTTTGTTTGTCAGCAGGATAACTCAAAAGTACGGAACGGATTCGGATGAAACTTTGTGGAGTTGTTGGAAATGCCAAAAGAAACAAGTGATTAAATTTTGGCATCGCTGAGTGCTTTTTAATATGCAAAATGAGCTAAATACTAATAAATATTTCAAGTTAGCCAACTCTGCCAATAGATGTCGCTGTGCTGTGAAATCGGGTGCCAGGAGCGTCTTTCTCTCGGAATTTCCGTCGAGGGGAACCCTCCTCCGGCCCACTACGCCGCCCCAGTCGTGAAAAATCCGCCTCGGAAGGCTCATAAGGACCCCGTGACGGCGGAGGTTTGCACTCTCTGAGTGTATATATGCCTCTAGTTCTTAATATAATGTTTTTCATATCCATGTACACGGTAGGGCTGTCAACGAATATTCAAAGTTCGAATTCGAGTTCGAATAGTATCCCAAAAAGCGAATTCGAACGTGAAAATTAATATTCGAATGTTAAAAACCCCTCCCGCGGTACAAGCGACAAATTAATATTTGAATGTGAAAAAAACACTCCCGCGGTACAAGACCCGCAAGGAAGTACCAGTAACAGCATAGGCTACTTTGAAACATCTTCTTCGGATTACAAGGGTTTGTGCGCTTGGTGGTTTGGTGGGGAAATACAAGCGAAACAAAGTTGTGGCTCCGGGCTACAGTGATCGGAAATAAGCTTTTTTCATGATTATCTGTGTGCGTTATTCAATTGTAATATTATATAGGCTATATATTATGATTTAATAATCTGATTTTAACTATGTTTTTGCTGCATTATTGCCGTATATGGGCTACACGGTAAATGCGTAAAATGGGCAACCAGATATTCGAATAGTTCGAAATTCTGATTTTTTTTCAAACAAATATTCGACTGTCATTTTTGAGCAATTTTGACAGCCCTTGTACACGGAACTGTAATTCTATTAAGCCCAGGATAAAAAAAATATTCCAAACGTGGATGGTTCATTGTGGGAATATGCGGGAAATATTACCAAGTATTCTCCCTCCAAACATTACAAGATATGCTAGCGCTGGCTTTTACGAATGCATAAAAAGTGTTTGATGAAATAAATAATCTTAAATAGTCGTTTTAACACAAAATGTTTTGTATTTCAGAAATTTTAAATTTGTTTTTAATTATATAAGATTATAAAGTATATTTTATATGATTTTGTTGTTTATGTAATGTTTGTATGTTCTTGTTTTTTTATTGTTTTGATACATTTTACGGAATTATGTTGGACTTTTGTTTAGAGTATTAATTTTAATCTAAAATGTTTAAGTATATATATTGTTTTATATAACTATTCTAAATAAATAAAGTAATACAAAATACATAGGATAATTAAATAGTCAATGATTGCTCAACAACTTTTTAATATAAGAACGGGAGGGTTCATAGGGCAAAAATGAATAATCTCAGTCTTAAATCGGTTAAATACTCAGTAAAATACAATCGCAACAATGTATAGAGTAATAATATGTTAGTTGCTGATTACTTTTGGCATCATCTATTACAAGATTTTTTTTAAATATTCATAATATAATTTATTATTTGACTATATTGAGATTTTGTGTAATTACATAAAAATATATAAATATACATTTTAGTGTAAAATAATATTTTATGTTATTGATCATATTTTTTTTACTGTTTACACGGATTTAATCAATAAAACTGAGTTAATTCAAAAATATGACTAAAAAAATATTAGAATTTAGTAATTAATAAGTATAAAACAAATTGAAGTACAACTATATAATAAAGTTTATTAAAATTCAGCGAGATAAAGCTTTGTCTCTAAGTGAAGCTCCACGAGCAAAAACAATCAATCCATTGTATTTTAAAAACGAATGCCGGGCCTAGATAATTTTGTTTCTATGCATTGAGGACTTATTTTTTTAGAAGCTAAATAAGACTCATTGAATAATGAAATTGATGTGTTAAATTTTTTCAGACAATATAAGATGCAACAGCAACGAGAGGAAGACGCTCCCGGCACACGATTTCCTGGGGGAGTTCCAAAAAGACCACGGGTAGGGACGAGGCGGAGATGGGGAGTTGACCCGCCAGAGCAGGCGAGGGGCTCCACGGGGGGGGGGGGCAGGACCTTCACAGGCAGTCCCTTGGAGGCTTACCCATTGATTCCTGCGGTTTCTGGGCCGAAAAAAGGAGGGAAAACCCACGCTCCAAAAAATATTTAGGAGAAAAAGCCAGGGCAGATGTCAAAACATATCATTGTTTACACTCTAGAGGTACATGGAAAGAATAAGAAACTGACGTCATCAAAGAGGAGAGCACAGCACAGCGACATCTATTGGCAGAGTAGGCTAACTTGAAATATTTATTAGTATTTAGCTCATTTTGCATCTTAATTCTGCACTCAGAGATACCAAAATTTAATCACTTGTTTCTTTTGGCATTTCCAACAACTTCACAAAGTTTCATCTGAATCCGTTCCGCACTTTTTGAGTTATCCTGCTGACAACCAAACCAACCAACCAAACAACCAACCAACAAACCAATGCCAGTGAAAACAATACCTCCTTCGGCGGAGGTAATGAGTATAAAAAAGAGTAAATTGGATCTCCTCACAACGAATTGTTCATTAGTATGATGTCTCTTATATTACGATAAAATCCTTAAATACAAAAACTGAATTCTTTAGTATTGCATAAAAGGTCTCTGAGGACTTTAAAAAACATATTTAATAAGATCATTTTTGACTTAAGGTTTGTCAATATACTTTATCATATCTCTACTGTTATAAGAGCAAGCAAGGTTTTTAATATTAATTATTTGGCATAGGTATATTTAAAATTAAATTTTAATTTCGGGTTCGAATCCCGAGAGGGGATGGTCATTTTTGGTCTACCTCATTGATAAGATCCTAGGTTCGATAGACTAATTATAATGCTATAATGCTTATTTATATCCAATCGGATGCAATTCTATCGAACCATAAAGGCAAAAAAAAATATATGTTTAAAAATAGGTTATAAAATCCCATCAAGTTGATAAATTTACTCTAGTATACTATTGGCAGTTAAGGTATAAATCAGAAAAATGGATATCTAGGCCAAAAGGCTTAAATATAAAGAAGCATCCGAAGGGCATTTTTTGACACTCACATATTGTTGTTACTGTCAATACAATATTGATAGATGAATCCTTTTCATGATCATAATAAATAAATCAAATAATGCAGTGAAATTCCCCTCGGCCTAAAACCCATTAAGGTTGCAATACATATATTATGTTCATTTGGGGACATCACTCTTCATTCTAAATATGGTTTCTAGGCCCAGATGACTAAACAATATTTTATATTATATGCATTCAAATTGATTGATTTCATAGTATATATATATATATATATATATAATAGTAATAATAATAATTTTATAAGATTGGCGTTTGTTTCCTAGTTTCAAAACTCAATTAAACTTTAAAAATATATAAATCCCCTCGCCAGACGAAGGAGGAACGTGGACGTCCGCCGGAAGGATAATTAAGTATTATCCAAGCCTCTCCATCCAACACCAAAGACTTATAAAAATAATTTCAAAAAGATTTAGTAATTTTTAGCACTTAGCATAATTTTATTATGTTTTTAATTACTTTTATTATGTTCATCTTTTAAAATTCTTAATAGTTGCTTCCCAAAAATATTGTGTTAATTTCATAGCCTTTACCTGATATTATGTGTTTATTTATTTTGTGCGTTCAACCCCAGAGCAAAAATTTTAAACTAAAATGTTTAATTATGTTTTTATTACGCATTTGCTCTGGTTTTTATGTATTATTTTATTTTATTTACATAATAAACGAACATGATAGTTTAAATATATATATATATGTTCCAGTAATTATAACAATGGAATTGTTAGGGAAGTTACATAACTCGTTCTTCGTTCAAGGAAAGAAAAGTGAGTCAAGGGTATTTGATACGTTAAGGTGTGTTGCATTCTCAATGTCGAGGGTGCAGGTTTGATCACCGAGAGGGGAAGGTCGTTTTTCTATCTACCTCATTGTTAAGATCCTAGGTTCAATAGATTAATTTAACTGCTATAAAGTTTATTCATATCCTGTTGGATGCTGCAATTCTATCGAACCCAATAGGCATATAAAAAATTGAGTCAATCCAATTTCCTTGAGAGAAGGGCTTACTAAAGTATATACCACCGGAAATATGCTTGTCGCTTTTTTAGATGGTGAGAGACCTCCTCCTTCTCCTCCTCCTCTTCATTTTTGAGGGCATCAATCTTCTTAATCGACCATTGTAGGCTTCTAATAAAGTATTTGGAGTTATATGTATCAAAAATAAATATATAACTGATAGCAAAATATATATTTAATTACACTTTCCCCCTCTTTGTCGGAACATTGATATCTTCTACAAAAGCACCATTGTAAAGGACTAAAAAAACCAGATTCATATTCTTTGTTAATTTTGTTAATATATTTGTGTGTGTATATTTATGTCTACGTCGTATATATTAAAGAATTAAATAAAGACCTTGCAAAAGAGATAAAATAGGGGATCTAAACTTCAATGCTTGACAAGAACTGTTTTGGATATCATCAGAATTGACATTTCAAATAATAGGGATTTTTTTAACCATCTTGAAAATTAGTTTGGCGCTATCTGTTTGAGTAAATTCGTTGATATAGTTTCAATTCGTTATTCCATGTTATTAATTTGTGAAATTTGCGTATTATATAACTTTGAGGAACAGATAATTTAAATTTAAAATGTAGTTAAAATAATGGGATTTGTAAGTAAAATGAAACTTGATATTTAAAAAAGCTTTTTTGCTGTTAATGAAAAAAAAACTGAAGTTAATGAGATCTATCTAGATTTTCCTTCTTTCTGGGTCTGTAAACTAATAAAAGAGGAATTCTTCTTCTTTTTTTCAAATGCCACAGACGGAATTTAATAATAAATTTTATCCCACTTTTTATTTAGAGTATAGTAATAAAAAAACATTTAACCCTTGGAATATAAAATATTCACGATCAATATACATAAATAGTTTTAAGCAGTAAAATCTTTGACATTGTGGAGTCAGAAATGATAAAGAAAAAGGAATTTGAATCAAATCATAGCCTGAGGATAAAGTATTTGCCCAGAACGAATACTGGTTCTGCTCCAATCATACGGAAGATTGTTGTTAATAATACAACTATTTCTAAATCAACTGATATTTTAGACTATTTCCATCTTCGTTTCTCAGATATTTTAGGTGGTCAACGAGTAGATTTTCCAAAACCGAAAAAATTATCAAAGACTAAAGTTTTTACAATACAAATAATAGAAAATTTTATAGAAAAACATTTTACAGATTCAAAATCGTCAGGCCCGGATGGCTTAGCTGGGCCTATCTTCTCTCTTGCTCCTAAGGAAGTTGCTCCTTACCTTTTAGCTATTGGCGAGGTAATGGAAAAATCGGGTAGGATGCCGCGATCGTTATGCAAAGGTAGGATTGCACTTATACCAAAAAAGGGTGATGGGACAGATTTTAATCATTGGAGGCCTATCACTGTTTTAAACTATGCTTATAGAATTTTATCGGGAATTTTAGCTCAACAAATAGAACCTATTTTAAACAGAAAAATTTCAGAGGAACAAAAAGGATTCCTCAAGAAAAGAAAAATCACTGACATATCGCGAAACATTCTTGCAGCTACTGAATCCCTCAACAGAAGTCAAAAATTTGGTGCAGTGATTGCTATTGATTTTAGAAAAGCGTTCGATTCCGTCAACCATGGCCATATTTTAAATTCGATAAAAAACTTCTACCTAGACATTTTTTTAATCCCATAAGAGCTTTATTAAACAATGGCTCTTCTATCATTTCTTTAGATGGCAAAAACAGTGAGCCAATTTTATTAAAAAAAGTTGCAGACAAGGCTGTCCTATGGCTCCACTTCTCTTCATATGTGCTATAGAGGAACTTACACGAGCGCTAAAAAGGAAATATGGGGGGTTTGGAGTTTCCTTCAATGGAAAAAAGCATCTAATAGATCTCTATGCGGATGACATTACTTTGTTTATTGAAGCTTCATCTGCAAGGCAACTTATTGCTCGTATAAACGTTCTTGTGTCCTTCTTCAACAAATTCTCGAACATATCAGGACTTACCATAAACAAAAATAAAACAACCATACTACCTTTGGGATCCTGGTTTCCCGAAAAGTGTATGGAAATTAATGGATTTAAAGTTGAAGAGGCTATTAATGTTCTGGGGATACAATGGACAAGAACAGGTGCGTCGCGAAATAATTGGACAAAGTTGAATATAACTATTTATAAACAGATACGTCAGTGGAGAAATCTTGCTCTACAAACCCGTATTGATCTATATAATTGTCGTATAATTCCTCTTGTTTTATATAAAGCAACCTCTTTGCCGTCTTTAGCTGAGTCTGCAATAGCTGAGGAAGATGCATGGCTTCACTCCCTCTTCCACAAAAGCTATATTCCTTCTCTGAAGCGTCCAAAAGACAGGATTGGCGGCGGATTGTGCCAGTTGGGATTTATAATTCCAAAATATTATAAAAAGATTGTAGGGGAGTTAGGAGTTTTTCCTGACAAAGAGTGGCGACTTTTATATACTTCTTCAGAGTACTATTCTTGGCTACACTTAGGTACCCCCTTAACTAATGAAGTTTTGGAAAAATTTTCACCATTTCTTGCGTCGATGCAAAAAATTATATGGCATGCTACCCCGGAATATTTATCAGACTCTTCGATTGATATTATTCACAAAAACAGGGGTGTCCGACCTTTTATTAATAGATTTGGTGATCCCTCATCCTTAGAAAAAACAGCTCTTGTGAATGGAATTATTACAATCCACGACGTGGGGGCAGCTTCCATTTTCGCAGAAGGTAGATTTAGGTTTCCTCTTCAGAGGTCTGTCAAAACCATGTGCCCTACAATGCCGTGGTTTTTAAAATTGAATCTTGACAGGCAGAAGTTTTATGAAGAAAAAGAAATAATAAGTAAGTTTTTAAGCATTTTTAGTCTTCCTTCCTCATGGAAAAAAAGAATTTCGTGTTCGACCTGGAGTATTGCTGATGGGTCCAAATTTACAGCTCAATTTCAAATCTCGACTCGGCTCATTAAATTTTTTTATCCTTGCAATAATTGTGGCATTCTATACAATAATATAATACACGCTTTTGTAGATTGTCATTTTTAAGGACTGTGAGGTATTTTATTCAATTAAATGTCTTTCCGCAAGAAGATATCGACTCCAATATCATTAAGGCATCGATCTTGTTTGGACCCTTCAGGCGAAAACAGAAGCTGGCATCTCATCATAAGGCAATTGAATATTCGCTGTTAAGCATAAAATCTTTAATAGCAAAGAAATTGACAAATCATTCGTACATAAAAATTGAAGACCTCAGAGCTATAATGATTGGGACAGCTGCTCGGTATTGCGCTATGGCAATTAAAATTCCAAGCGTCTCTGCATCTTCGTGGACATGTGCTGGTGACCTAATAAGGTTCATTCCCTCCAATTCCCTCCAATACCTCAATATCATCAAATCTACCATACGTAGACACCGCCGTTACAGATTGAATAGAGATTAAGTTTGTTTGTTTTTTAGGTGCATATTATATATTTAGGTTTTTTTTTCTTTAGACAGTAATTTTGAATTACAATGTTCATTTATGTTTTTGTTTTAACGTAACTGTCTTTAGATTTTTATATTTATATATTTGTTTTCTATGTTATTGTGTATTTCACTATATTTTTTTTAGAATAATAAATATATATTTTAACCCAAAAAAAAAAAAAAAGCAGTAAAGAGATATATTTTGGATTGAGCAAGGGTAAGCCGTTGCTTGGTAATAGTTTCAATGACTATTTTTACTTAATTACCTCCGCCGAAGGAGGTATTGTTTTCACTGGCGTTGGTTTGTTGGTTTGTTTGTCAGCCGGATAACTCAAAAAGTACGTAACGGATTCGGTGAAACTTTGTGGAGTGGTTGGAAATGCCAAAAGAAACAAGTGATTAAATTTTAGCATCTCAGAGTGCAGAATTAAGATGCAAAATGAGCTAAATACTAATAGATATTTCAAGTTAGCCTACTCTGCCAATAGATGTCGCTGTGCTGTGAAATCGGGTGCCAGGAGCGTCTTCCTCTCGGAATTTCCGTCGAGGGGAACCCTCCCCCGTCCCTCTAAGCCGCCCTAGTCGTAAAAAATCCGCCTCGGAAGGCTCATAAGGACCCCGTGACGGCGGAGGTTTGCACTCTCTGACAGTGTCGCCAATTCCGCTTATTATAAGCAACTTTGGGCTTTTTTTTTTTTTTTGAGAAGTCGCTTGAAAACATGGGAAGTCGCGGTTTGCGGTTTTTGGGCTTCTCCTCGCAGACCTGTGGCTTTTTTGGGCTTGCTGGCAGTGCTGCTCGGCTACGCACACACACTGTATTTCAGAAGCCGCGGGAAATGTAAACAAATCACTGCGGCGCAAACACAGCTACGTAATTAATCATCCTACTGATGATAGGCTACTGTACATACTGTAATACACACACCCCCTTAGACACACCCAGGGAATTTGAACAAGTCACAGCAGCTGAACTCGGCTATGTAATGATGTACTGTAAAGAGTAATCTGATACTGTACGCACACATGCCCGGGAAATTTTAACGAATCACATCTGCGCAAACACTGAAACACAACTACGTAATGATTATACACTGTACCTACATACTGTAAGCACCACACCCCCTTTCAATAAACAGGAAGATGAAAATCGATTACCTTTGACTGAAAGATCGTGGATTGTATGATTAGCCAATATGGCATTGTCAAAGTGGGCCAAATACGGGAAAAAGTACAACACGGATTGGGAGAAGGAGCGTGGCATAAAGGAGTGGATCAAAGCGCACCCGGTTGATGACTCAAAGGCTCTGTGCCGTTTTTGTAAGTCCAAAATTCGCGCACACCATGCTGACCTTCTCCAGCATGCGGCAACAAATAAGCATCAGAAAAATGCTAAGCCCTTATCATCCATGAGGCTCACCAACTTTGGGGTGACCGTGGAGAAAAAGAACGAGTCTCAGCAAATCAAAGAACTTAAACTAGCCAGTTACATCGCTTGCCATACAGCCATCACAAACGTGGATCACCTGGGAGAGTTGATTAAAGCCACATTCGACCCAGCATAAAATTACATCGTACAAAATGCACGGCCATAATTAATCAAATGATCGCTCCCTGTATGTTCCGCGAATTCCTGGCCGACATAGGAGAAAAGCAGTACTCTTTGGTTATTGACGAGAGCACTGATGTCGCGGCCACGAAGCAGTTGTGCGTCGTGGTCCGCTATTTCAGTACCAAACTTACAAAGATCGCGTTTTCTTCCTGGGATTGGTCAGTCTCAGTGGGGAGACAGCTGAGGCCATAGCATCAACTTGGTGACCCTCTTAAGAGGAGTGGGATTGGATGTGAAGAGGTGCATTGGTGTGGGCACGGATGGTTGTAGTGTCATGGTGGGGAAGAATAACTCCGTCTTCACACACCTCCAGAAAGTCAACCCACAAATCCAGCTGTTGAAGTGTGTCTGCCACTCGATCCAGCTGTGTGTGAGCAGGGCCGTGGAGACACTGCCACGGAACCTTGAGTACTTGGTGGCCCACTCCTACAGCTGGTTCTCACATAGCGCTGTCCGCCGCAGAGAGTACGCCAAAGTCTACGGTCTAATCAATCCCGGTGAAACGCCACTTATGCTCGTGCAGATGTCGAGCACGCGATGGCTTTCCATCCACGACTGCTGCGCTCGAATCCTCAGTCAATCACAGTGAGCATCACCCCTGATATACTGCTGCCAGTGGGTGCTGTAAACTATGGCATCACTATCATGATGGCGCTGGAGGAGGCTCGGATGGACAGTGCGTTGGAAATGTCATTCAAAGGCAGATGCAGAGATTTCGTAGTGGAGGCCTGCAGGCAGGTCCAGAATAGGCTCCCTGCCAACGTCCATCTCTGGAAGTCTATGACCGCATTCAGCCCAAGATCCATCTTATCTCAAAGCAAAGCTCCCCTGAATTCCATCTCTGTGTTGCCGCTCTACGTGGGTGACTTGGCTGCGCTTGAGACACAGTACCAGGTGGTGGCGTTTCATCCATGGACGACCCCGGACGACTGCCACGCAGAGGCCTTCTGGGTTGAGGTATTCAACTATAGCGACAGCAGCGGAGAGCAGGCTTTCCGAGACCTCGCTCAGTTTGCGTTGTCTCTGCTCGCCATGCCACTGAGCAACGCAGATGTGGAGCGGGTGTTTTCTCAGATGGCCTTGGTAAAGAGTAAACTCCGCAACAGAATGGGGCAGGAAACTCTCAGCAGCATCCTGCATGTGAGGTATGGCCTGCGCTAGCAGGGAAAATGCTGCAGAGACTTTGAGCCAACGGCAGACATGCTGTTGCGGTTTAATAGCCGTATGCACGTGGAAGAAGAAAAGCAGACCGCTGCCGATGGTTCTGGCGATGCCGATGGGTGCTTCTGAATGGTATCTCTCCCTCTCTCTCTCTCTTCTCTCTCTCTTTCTCTCTGATGATGATACTGCGTTCCCTCGCCAATGAATACACGTGTCCCCTTACACGTGAAGTTAATTTAAAGGATACCGTTCAGAATACATTTTGTGCGTGTTTATTCTTCAATTGCCTGTTCATCAGGGGTTAGCCTCGTAATGTTTTAATTGATTTGCATGTGAAATTTTTATTATGCAAAATAATAATAAATATGTTATGACAACATAGCCCATGCTTATTAGCCTACACATATCAGCATGGGTATCCTCATCAAAACCTTCATTAAGAATATAGCATAGGCCTAGGTTATATATATAAATATATTATATATATATATTTAAAATACTATAATAAATGAAACTATAAGTACTATAATAACTAAATTAATATATTTAAAACAGTTGCCGAATAGGCTATTTTCTTCCCGCTGTGGTTGCTTGTTGCAGAGTACGAGTTGCTTTTTGGGCTTGTTTTCAGAGGAGGAGTTGCTTGTTTTTCTTGCCAGATCTGGCAACACTGCTCTCTGAGTGTATATATGCCTCTAGTCATTTCTTACTATTCTTCATTTTATTCGTAATTCGCAACTTCAAATTCATGTTATTCTTTTTGTTCAATTTCTAAGTTCTTCTGAAAAAGTGGTACTAAAGATGTAACCTTAAAAAAATAATTTATAAATGAGCCAAGAAATTAAGAAAATATAAGTTGGTAATGATTTAGTGGAAAATATGTCATACATATTTTATATTTTTTCTATAAATCAGCTTGCACTAATTCCCACATATTTCCAAAGTCATTTAAATTGTTGATTGCAAATCTGAAATTGGGATTTTTTCAAGTATAAACAAGAAGCATGATAAGCGGATACATCGGCCTATATATATATATATATATATATATATATATATATATATATATATATATATATATCAGAAAACGAACGGGCGAAAATTTTAGAAAAGAATCTCCAAAAAAGTGAAGGCGTTTTCTTAGAAAAGAATCTTCAAAATTTATAAAAAAGTGATTACGTTATAGAAATTCCTTTTCTAAAAAAACGTCCTCATTTTTTTGGGGAAATTATTTTCAAATCAGATTTATGAATAACAAAAGAAAGAAAATATTGAAGTCCTGTCACGTTGTCTAAATAAACTGGGAAGGGCCGGGACGTGTAAAAAACAGCCGGGACCCAGGCCGGGTACCCGGTCGTTTCCTGATATCTATATAATAATACACTACGAACGAACACAAAAACGCGACAATTTTGTATGTTACAGCCAAACCACTAGATGGATCGAGTTGAAATTTGGTACAGAGATGTGCTCTATCTGGAGATTATATTGGTCAAAAAATCATTGTCTTTATGACCACAATGGGCTAGAAAAGGCCAATTGAAAGTTGGAATTCCAGTTTTTCATAAGCAAATGTATTTTTTCATTACAAATATTTCAAAGAACTACTCTTTCTAAGAATTTTGATATTTGCTTGCTGGTATGTATCTTCTATAACTACATTTATAAGAGCGATCAAACTTTAAATAAATAAGGGAGAAAGAAAAATTGAATGCCACTATCATTTAATAATACCCTAAAAAGTCATGTCATGTGGATGTAGCAGCTTTAACACTAGATTGATCAAATTGCAATTCAGCATGGAGATTTTTTTATATTGGGGATATTATTGAGCCAAAAAATAATGTATGACATGCTTTTGCTCCTCTGTCATACGTCATATATACATACAGATATAGCCATTGAAATTATAATGCCAATTTATTCATTTTTTAAATACATACCAAGATATATACATTTTCGAACTCTAAGTAAAAATACAATTGAGATGAGGTAATAAAATAGGGGTCTTTAGTACTCAAGTGTTGGGGTACTCATATCTCACGCTCAAGCAGAATAGTTTTTTAGTGTGAAAAATGTTGAGTCCTTGAGTGAAAAATACGACAGATACACACCCATGTTATAAAGTATGAAGTGTAGTTCATGCAAATTCTCATCATCGCAGATAAATGGTCTTTGAACTTTTTTCAAAAAACTCATTATATTGAGGAAAACCCCAAAATTTTAACTGCACATTTGTCCTTATTGGGTAATGATAGGTCGCTTAAAAGTACATAATACCAACAAAATAAAAAATCCTGAGATGTCATAAAACTTCATTTTTTGATATTTGGAAGCGAAAATTTCACGTAATTGGCGAAAAACGACATATTTCAAATTTTCCTGGACAACCCCCTTTGGTTTTTTGAAAAACACCTTTTTTGGGGTTTAAAAGTTGTAGGAAACGTTTTTATAAGACACTCTGTCCAAATAAAATTGATCTTTTTTTCAAAATTATCATCAGGAGAGCCACTCAAAGGTCCCTTTTACAACCATTCAAAGCCATTTTTGAGGGGTTAGGGATCTCCCTAGGGAGTTGATAAATAAAATAAAAACCCTTATAATTGAATCTGTAAAATAAAACATATGCGATTTTTTTTCGCAACTCACAATTTTTTTTACAAGGCCTCTAGGGACCTCTTGAAGTGCCCCTCAAAAATATTTGGTTAACCACTTACCCCGTTTTTGAACAAAGTTTATTTTTGGTCTGTTAAGTTTTTTCTTTTGGTTTAGTAAAAAGTGCTCAACTCGGTATTCCAAGATAAATTATCAGTTTATTAAATGTTTAAAATAATGATAAAAGGGAGGAAGAAAAATGGTACATAGAAAAAGGAATTAGCCGGTTTCATATTAATGAGACAATTGAAAGTGCACTAATGAATAAATCTACTCAGTAAGAGTTAGTGTATCTGGATAAGTTCTTCCCAGATAATTCACTTATCTACAAACATCTTTTCTTTTGGATCTTATTCCTCATCACAATTGAAATATATTTATACTTGAGAGGATCTGAGAATAAATATCTGATGGAGACCCAAATAACTCAAACGACTCGGCGCCAAAGAAACAGGAATGCTGCTCATTCTAAAGGATTATGGAAAGCACAAAGAACTAGGACAAATGAGAGATCAAGTATGCATATGGAGAAAAAATATGTCAACAGCACAGAGGGAGAGGGAAAGAGAAAGGATGATAATATGGAGAAGTACTAGATCGAACGCTGGTTCTACATCAAGAGTTTACTTGGGTCCGATGACTAAACTTTGTATGTACTGTCAAGCCTTTAGATTCCCAAATGAGACCCTTAACTGCTGTCACAATGGGAAGGTCAGCCTCCCACCATTAGCTGTTTATCCATCACCACTGGAGGACCTTATACAGGCTGTAGCACTGAATCGTGTAACTTTAGGGACAACATCAGACAATATAACAGTACCTTCTCATTTGCTTCATTTGGAGACAAACAGTACAGGTGAGTGGGTGCCTGCGATGGTAAATTAAGTAACCTATATGTATAACCACTTAATCCCCTTAATCAAGGCAGAACTATACTGTAGAGTTTCTCAACTCACTGACACCTTCTGTTATGCCACCACACCGTCTGAATTTGAAAGTGAATGCAGTCGTGATGCTACTTAGGAATCTGTCTCTTCGCCAGAGCCTTTGCAATGGAACTAGACTGAAGGTCACTCACATGCATTACAACTACATCCAAGCCTCAATTATGACAGGTGCTAACCAAGGTACTGAAGTCCTGATTATTTGCATCAATCTAGCACCCAGTGACACTAACCTGCCATTTATCCTGGAACGGCACCAGTTTCCTCTGAGACTGACTTACTCCATAACAATAAACAAGGCACAGGTTCAGACCCTTGAGAAAGTGGGAATTTATCTGCCAAGTCCAGTCTTCTCACATGGCCAGTTATATGTGTCTTTCTCAAGGGCAAAGTGTATGACAGGTGCAGGCCCAGGCACAGTTGGCACATTAATAAAATCGGGTCCATGTCACTCAGTGGGTGGGCGGACCTACGTCACTCGGTGGGTGGGTGGACCTACGTCACTCGGTGGGCGGGCCTGGGCAGGTGTGAGGAAAGAAAAATACAGTGACACCCAACTTAATATATCGGGAAGTGCTTGACTTCACTTAAGGGATTTCTTTCATTTTTTTCTTTGTATTTTATTAGAATATTTTCTCATTGGAATAAAATAACATTATTATAAAAAGGACATTTTCTATGTTATTTATTATGCTGTTAAAAACACAAAGTGTCACTGTGTGACGGGTCCTCGCTAGTTATATATAAATTTGTAGTCATATGTCTATTTATCAAAAATTAATCGAAGTATTATAATTATTTTTGGCCTAATTAATCTTATATTTCGTCTATTTTCATTTCCTATGTTCTTGTTCTTTGTCACTTCTAGGCTATGTTTCAGTGCAACAAAACGTGAAATAATATTTAAAAAAGTTATCCGTTTCTGTGATCATTTTTACTATCGTTTTTTCTCTACAATTACCAGAAAAACATAACAAACATATGATGGCAGTCAACATGTTTCCCTTCTTGTTTATGTCAAGAACGAGCAAACTTTTTGAGGCTCTAGTGATATGACCTCCCAAACATATTTGCCCAATAAACATTGGAATTGTTTAAACACTTGAGAAATCCCTCAAGGGGGCCTTTTTACAATTTTAATTAATTGCTTGACACTTCTCAAATTTCTTTATTTTCTGATCGGTATAAGAAGATATGTTTTGTTAGAAAAACAAGTATCACTTTCAATACTCTTGATACGATATTGGGTCCTCTTGAGTTATATAGCCATAAACAATGAACCATTTAATGAAAAAGTCAGGTTACATTTCAAATAAAAAAACGGTTCAAATGAGAACCAATATTACGGCTGCTATAACGTATTGACAGTGTTCCAGGAGCTTCTTTCGAGTTGGTGGAAGAGCTCGTCTTCCCTCATCCTCTTCATCGCCCGCATCACTGCAGTAGTGGCTTCCTTACAAGCCCGGCAGCAGGCCAAGGCTGTTGGGGGGGGGGGCTACAGTTGTTATGGGGGGCACAGTTGGCACATTCATAAAAAAATCGGGCCTACGTCACTCGATAGACGGGCCTGAGGCCTGCTTCCTAATGCTCCCTAAACTATTTATCCCGGTGCAGATGCTTTAACTTCTTTAATCAGGACTGATCACGGGGGCTTAGATCTGGACTGCAGGGGCTCTTATTGACCGGCTCCACGTCCCTTAGGGCCATAAACTCCAGGTTTCAGGGGTAGCGTGGAAACAGGCAACCCCCTAATAAAGATACATTCCTTAAGATGAATATTTGCTGTTTGAGGTACGTGAAGCGTTTCCTGGTCGTCTTTAGGTACTTTATCCGAGTCGTCCGGTCGGCTGTAGTCCTGGTAGAGAGTGCCTGGTTAGAAACTCGCTTTAATATTAGTTTTATACATTATGAACGTTAGGGATCTAAGATAGAAGATGCTCAGCCCTTTAATTTAGTTAATATAATTTCAAACTCAAATAAAAATATATTCGTTTAAAAATCATAATTCTTGATACAATTATTAAACGAACCCAAGCTCCGAACTGACCATATTCTACGTTCATATGTACACTTCGGTATAATGTATTATAATGTACTCTATGCTAATACATTGACTTTTTACATAATATTTCCATACAACTATAACATAGTGATAAAACCTATGTAATAATTATAAAGCACCAATAAAAATAATGAAACCAAGGATCATATTAGATAACCTATGTGTAAATGCTTTTATGAAGGAATAATCTCATACTTTTTAAAGCTTCGCTTCGCCATATTATTTGTGGACCCTTCAAGCAGATCAACACATGCGTTCCGTATTTTGAAGACGTTCCAGAGGGCTACACGTTTCTGTTGTTTGTGTATAGGGACTCTCAGGAGATTGGACTTGGGCGACCATGTCCTGGCATCAATGTAAGCGCCTAAAAATAGTTGATGTGAAGGCCTAAATATTTTTCAAGCCAAAGGACCATATGATTGAGCAACGGCATGGCTGAGACTCCTCAAGCTTGACATGCCTATTAGCTCTTTCATAGTTTTGGGGTATTTTTTCCTCCTACCTAGAAGCACTCTGGCCTTTTCATTCATTAAAGCCTGAACTCGACCTGCCATCGAGGATTTGGAGTCAGTAATCATGACGCGCACCTGGAGGTACTAGCCGGTAAGATACCATTTTATAGCTTTTTACGCTAGTAGATTGGAGGATGTCATTAATGGAATCATTATTATCAAAACCCAGCAAATTTATAAGTACAAGGAAATTCCAATGACTTTGACATTTAAGCGTTTCTTATATTTTATACCTTTATTCCCGAGGATAAGAAAATCATAATATAACACGGTTTATAAATATATATTTTTAGATTCCCTAAATATATTAAGATATTTAATAAAATCAATAGCATAACTATCATAAGAATTTCCTTAATATTTAAACCAGAATTAAGTTCCCGATTTTCGGGCAAACTAATTGTTGCCAATATCTCCTCAAATTGTGGCTACGCCGGGCTATTCATGATATTCGTTTAACCATTCTATGGCTTTGAGAGTAACTTTCTACTTTTTTTAACCCTATATACCTAATAAATAGCACTGAAAAAAAATATGGGAATAAAATCTGGAACCAAAACACGTTTTTTTTAAATGATTCGGATATTTAGCAATTTTCGAGTTTATTCACATATTTAGCAATTTTTCTTGTTTATTTGCATATTTTGCTATTTTCTTCATTATTCACCCCCATGTATCTCATTTTAGCCTCGTTGATTGACGAATGTAGGGAAAAAGGGGACAGTCGACCCTTGTCGGAATCTGTCTCCCTAACATATATAAACATGTTGTCATTCATAAATTAGATTTAGCAGGGAGGTTTTTCTTATTATTGTATCTTTCAGGTATGGCTTGGCGAGTACATTGTGGGCAGGCTTTTCTACCAATCCTTCAGATTGAGAATGCTCAATCCTGGAATCCTATATTTTATGTATAAATAATCTCTCAACCTGTATTCCACCCTCATTCAGCCTATACACTTATTCATTTTCATAAATTATTCCTCTGTACATGTATATCACTTTTGGCACATTAGAGAATATTTTAAGCTTGTTTTAATAATAAAATCTCTCCAGAAAAAATTATAAGTACGTATAAATAAAGTGAGAGCCATTATGCCGAAATGCAATCCCATATTGAAATTTCTTTCTTATATATTTATAGTTAATTAGTCACAAAATATCTTTATTTTTACTTAATATATTATTTGTATGATCAAAAAGTGTATATAAACCCTTAATGTATATATGAAATAAAAAATATCTAAATTGTAAAAGAAAATTTATTCGCATATTTGATCATTATTTTCACATATTTCATCATTTCTTCGCATATTTCTTAGTTTTTTATTCCAGATTTTTGGGCTTTAAAAGGTATTTTTTTACTCCAGATTTGCCCAGCCCTACTAATGGATACAAATAAGCATACTAGCGTATTGATTAGTCTATTCAACCTTCGATTTTATCAAGGAGGTAGACCAACCATCCCCTCTCGGGAGTATTCGAACCTGCGCCCCAAACATTGAGAGTAAAACAGGCCTTAACACACACGCTATCGCACTCCCTTCCTACTGATGAAAGTATATGCATCGGGTTTGCATAATCTAAATATAAGTCATACAGATTCATTAAGCAATTAATTAAGGAAAATATTTTAATTAGTATGCATTATAGAGAGCTTCATTTAATATTAAGAAAACAATTATTTTGTTGAACAATATTTATTTTTTAATTTTACTCAAATTAAATGGAAAGCAATAAATAAAAAGAAGAGAACCATATAAATAAGAGAGACTCTTTTTAATATTGTGTAAGGTTTTTTTTGTTTATTAACGTGCATATATATATATATATATATATATATATATATAACTGTCAAGTGGAAGAATTAATGCCTTGAGGATTGTCTCTTTAGCATATCCATGCAATGCAAATACAAATATTGTATATTGTATGTATCTTGATCGTCTAAAATGTTACACAAGTGCTATGTTTTTGTCATTTTTTGGATTTAATATAAATTGTTCTTGAATAGTTAGTAGCAATATATATATATATATATATATATATATATATGATTGCAAGGATTCTAAATAGTATGTTTTAGTAATGTTTTGAAATAGTCATTTTGTGGGCTATTTTCCATAAAACGACTATTTCAAAACTTTAGTATCTCGTTTATTTTTGGATGTATGTAAAACATACAAATTAATTTGAAATTCTTGCAAATATACCTACATTTTGCATCAGAAATAGCATATATAATGAGGACATTAGAGGCAATCGAATGGGTAAAAAATTGTTTTATTACATAACTTTTGGGTTAGTTAAGGAGACACTCCCCATTATTCGATTTTCTTTAAACTTTCTCAAGATGATCTCTATGCACTAAGGTAAAATACTAGGGGGAGCTAAACTCTCACATTGGAAATACTTGAAATATGTATCACCTCAATATATATATATATCTATATCAGAAATGAACGGAACACCTTTTTTCGCCGGGACCCGGGCCGAGCCGGAACTTAAATTTTTCAAGCCGGGCCGGGACTTAATAAGTATTTTTGTTCTTTCGACATTCTGAATTGACGACGTTTTTTTAGAAAAAGAATTTCCCAAAAAATAAGAGACGACTTTTTTTAAGATTTCCCAAAAAGTTACGATCTTTTTGAAAAAAGATTTTAAAAAAGTGATGATGTTTTTTATTTTAAAGAATATTTCGAAAATTCCTTTTAAAAAAAACGTTCTCACTTTTTTAGGAAATTATTTTCTAAAAAAAAATTAAGAATGCCAAACTAAAGAAAAAAAATTAAGTCCCGGCCCGGTGTCTAAAAAAACAGGGACGCTCAAAAACAGTCGGAACCTGGGCCGGGTACCCGGTCCTTTCCAGATATATATATATATATATATATAATATATAAATATATATATATATATATAAATATATATATATATATATATATTTATATATACATACATTTTTTTTTGACAACAGATTTATTCTGATTGGTGCACTTACTTTCATTATCCATAACATAAATATATACACCCTAACTTACTATTCTTTGCCTTTAATTACATGCAATTTGAGCATAACCTATTTTTTTATTATAAACTGGAATGATGTTATTGTTATTTCTATTGCATATTTAAATCATGTAATGTATACACATTCACTTAATAATCATTTTTCCAATGCATAGGCTTACATGTGTAAAATAAGTGTATTATAACGAATATGCATACACATTATCCCATTGTCCTATATTTTGCATGCTTTTGGGTATGTTTTAGAAGACTTTTACATACATGCTTTTCTATTGACAAAGCGCCTTGCCGCTAGGTAAATAAAAAAGTCAATCTACTATATGAAGGGAGGCTTTTTGAAAGTCTTTGTATTTAAATCCTAGAGCTTATTGAAATATTATTATATATATTAAATACAAACTAAGAAGTAATTATATATAAATTATTATTTTTTGCTTAACACCATTGATAGAATTGCATTCGTTTGGAAATAAATTATAGATTTTAAATTAGTCTATCGAACCTAAGAACAATTTTAAATACTATTAGAATTTATATATATAAATATATACTTAAAGAATAAGTAAATAAATCAAAATTTTGAGCATTGGTTGTTATAATATTTTTTAGAAAAATTAAATCAATTTTTAGTTAGTGAATGTTATATAATATTGGTTTATTTGTATATTTTCAGTTTATTTTTATTTAACTTATACTTGATTCTATCATAATTAAATAAAATAAGAACAAATAGGTATTTAATCATTGAATAAAATGAAAATGGACCCTTCATCTCGTTTTCGTTGCGATTATGAAGAAGACACATGTCTGAAATTGTGGAATCATCTTTTTCTGTGTCGATATATTTAGTAATACAATGAAATAAATACTCATTCTTGAGACATTTTATGATATTTTTTTTGCCTATTTGGTTCGATAGAATTGCATCCGACAGAAATAAATAAGCATTATAGCATTAAAATTAGTCACTCGAACCTAGGATCTTATCAATGAGGTAGACCAAAAATGACCATCCCTTCTCGGGATTCGAACCTGCGCCCTCAACATTGAGAGTTGAACACGCATTGAGAGTTGCACACGGCTATCGTGCTCCCTTTTCATGATATTTATTAATATCTAGAAAATTAATTTTCGTCCTTCTACCAAAATAATAATTTAACTCAATGTATATACACATAATAAGTTTTATCATAGAGACAACAAATTCCGTATAGATTCACTACTTATAGATATCGGCTTAATATATTATAATTGTGTGGTTTACGAAAAGGTTAAGCAAGAAAGAAAAACGTGATTGTGACCATGCATTCTTTTTATACGAAAGCTAAAATAATATTAACATTTATGATGTAATAAATAATTGAATCAAAGGAATGTATGTAGGTATTTACTTTTAAGGAAAATATAAAAAGCTTCTTTCGATTTATTAACTAACTTATTTTTGACGGTAATGCCTATTTAAAACTTTGGGAAGAAAAGTTAAGTTTCTTAAATATGTATTTCTTTTCCATAACATATATAGAAAAATAAATATATTACACTAATATGAATGAATATCCCAACAATTCTTTGTTTTTTTCTATTCTTTCTCCAAGAGTTTTAGGGTCACGAACACTGCAATTTAATGCTGTAGCCGTCAAGTCTTTTTTCTTAATTATCCAATTTTATTCATTTTTCCTTAGTTATTTACACATACATATTCTTAAATATATTTCTCCGCTCATGCAAAATAATTAAAATAGGGTAAAAGAGTCAGAGCCAAATAAAAATTAGGAAAATAACATATGACAAAGAGAAAATATTATTATGAGGAGACAACCGCCCTTGATACATTTGTCAACTTTTATTGATATCTTATTTATTATAAAAAGTGATTTTTTATACAAATTTCGAAATAACAAATCCTTAAAAATAATTTTGCAACTTCCGCTACCTATTTTGCTATATGTTATGTATTTACAATATTAATATCATACGTCATGTCTTGTAGTTGTCATTTCCTTTTTACTTTCACTTTCCTTTTCGCCCCTCCGTTCTCTTTCTGACCTTTTCGAATAAACACGTATATATATATATATATATATATATATATATATATATAGATATATATATATATATATATATATATATATATATATATATATATATATATATATAGCGAATATGACCCGGCGCTGCCTGGGATTTTCCAACTTGACAATAGTCTGGATGAAAAAAAAAAACACGAATCATTTTAGTATGTCATCGTGTGTGATCTTTCGTATTAAAATAAATTCCTTAAAAAGTCGTCATTGGTCTTCATTGCCATTTTTTTCGTTTTCCATTTCCTAAGGCTTGGTATTAAACATCATAAACAGAAGAAATCACACTACTAATTTCAGTGATGTCATCGCATGTGACTTTTCGTATTAAAATCAGTTCCTTCAACCGTTGCCATTGGGTGTTCATTGCTATTTTTTCTGTTTTGTATTCCTTACGGTTGGGTATTTAAACATCACACAAAGAAGGAATCACACGAATAATTTCAGTGAAATCATCGCATGTGACTTTTCATATTCAAATAGTTCCTTAACAAGTTATCATAGTCTTCATTGCCATTTTTTCCGTTTTGTATCCTTAAGGCTGGGTATTTAAACATCGTAAAAAGAAGATGAATAATTTCAGTGATGTCATCGCATGTGACTTTTCATATTAAAATCAGTTCCTCCAACAGTTGTCATTGGTCTTCTTTGCCATTTTTTTCCGTATTGTATTCCTTACGGTTGGGTATTTAAACATCACAAAGAAGGAATCACACGAATCATTTTAGTGAAATCATCGCATGTGATTTTTCATATTAAATCAGTTCCTTAAAAAGTTGTCATTGGGTATTCATTGCCATTTTTCCGTTTTTATTCCTTACGGCTGAGTATTTAAACATCGTAAAAGAAGAAATCATACAAATAATTCAGTGATGTCATCGCACTTTTCATTTAAAATCAGTTTCTTAAAAAGTTATCATTGGTATTCTTTGCCATTTTTCCGTTTTGTATTCCTTAAGGCTGGGTCTTTAAATACCATAAAACGAAGTCATTTTTTGGATCATTTCATAGGGAACATAGATTGCCTAATATATGTATGGTAGCGCTGAATATCGGAGTATTTGTTTTCTTTGCCATTTTTTCCGTTTTGTATGCCTTAAGGCTGGGTATTTAAATATCATAAAGAGAAGTCATTTTTTGAATTATTTCATAGAGACCATAGATTGCCCAATATATGTAGGGTAGCGCTGAATTTCAGAGTATTCGTTTGATCTCCGCTGATGGGGAAAACAGCAAAAACTTAAGAGAGAGTACGCCTTCATATATTTATCAAGAAAAGTTGAGATTGGTTGACATCACTCTCCATCTCTATGCATTATTAAAATTTGATTAACGCGATGTCTCGTTATAAAAAAGTTGTTATTTTCCACAAAACCTAAATTAGGGGACATACAGGGACAGAAAAAAAATAATTAAAGTAATCATATAGAAAACAAATTTCCGGTAAACACTCAATAAAACAAAAACACGTCTTACTACCTCAGTCTCATCCACAAAAAATTTGGTCAAAATCTAACTTGGCAATTTTAAAAAATCGACAAAAAACGTTTTGGCGAAAAATAAACATAGCGATGACGAATTTTCCGGGAGTTGACAACCCCACTAAAACACTCCCTGGACTCTCAAAACTATTCACTGAAAATTTTGTCAAGATCTAATAAACCGTTCGGGAGATACAGGGAACGAACGAACGAACGAACGGAATTCTTTTTTTTATATAGTATACTAGCGAATATTACCCGCGCTGCCCGGGATTTTCCAACTTGACAATAGTCTGGATGAAAATGCGTGTGACTTTTCATTTTAAAATCAGTTTCTTAAAAAGTTATCATTGGGTTTTCATTGCCATTTTTCCGTTTTATATTCCTTAAGGCTGGTTATTTAAACATCGTAAAAAGAAGATGAATAATTTTAGTGATGTCATCGCATGTGACTTTTCATATTAAAATAAGTTCCTTCAACAGTGGTCATTGGGTCTTCCTTACCATTTTTCCGTTTTGTATTCCTTAAGGCTGGGAATTTAAACATCGTAAAATGAAGAAATCACACGAATAATTTCACTGATGTCATCGCTTTTCTTTTCATATTCAAATCAGTTCCTTCAACAGGTGTCATTGGGTCAGGGCTTCATTTTGCATTTTATAATTTAAAAACCACTTATGCAGTAAAAAGTCTCCCTAGAGGTTACATTAGATTCATAAGTTAATAAGCACCCCCTAGGGAGCAAAAAAGAACTAACATTATAACCAACTCCTATGCTATATATATGTAGCATATGTACTTATGAAATAATGCTTACAAATAAAACTTTTTTGTTTTTCATCCAATTTTAAAAATTTCTTCACATTTGCATTATACTCCCCAATTGGGAACAACTATATTAACAAAAAAAAAAAATAAAAAATGCCAAAAATCATGGGGAACCCCCTTAAGTTTTTTGAAAAAATCAGTTTTTTGGGTTTTCTGAAAAAATATAAAACAATTGAGAAGGACTTTTTTATAATGTATTGCCAGGCTTTTTAAGCTCCTTCTTATGAACTCAAGTTGAAATCTGTGAGTTCCCCAGGAGCGGAGAAAAAACCCTTTTCCATTTTGCCAGTTTTTATGCCAAAACTCAAAAAATTATTAACTAAAATTCATTTTATATCCGACACGAACGTATTAGAAATGCAAAACTCTATAGATACTATTTATAACTTGATGCAATCAACTCAGCAGACAACCCAAAGAAGGCCCTCCAGAATTTAGGATTTCAAAAATATTCCGCTTCGTCCATGAAATTCGACCTAATATTCAATCCGGATTTGAGGCTCTTAATGACCTCGGATCCGGATACTGATAACATCAAAGTTGCTCCCTTTGTGAAGCTGAATATGATTGTGCAAAAGTATATTGCGAAAACTTGCAAATTGATAAAAATCCGGATCCCGGCCCAAATATGTCCCGGAGACCGGACATTGACTTAACCAACCTAGGCTTATTTTGCAAGGCCTTCGTTTCGTATGTTTTGTTTTGAACTTTTTTTCGTTTTAAAAAGTCGTCCCAGAGGTTTTCTTGAATTTCCCGACAGGCCGGTCCGGTTTTCCGGGAAATTTCTTTTGGACCCGATTGTAAACTCTATTCTTGATGTACTTTTAGAGTAGCGTTTTTTCGAAATGGGAAAGAATCAAAAGTTAAGGAAATGACATAATCCGGATCCAGGTTCTTTGAGTAGAGATGCAGATAACTTTTAGTTTGCGTTCTGTCTCTAAAACATCTCACTTACAAACTATGGACAACCAAAATTTTCAAGCCTTTTTTCAAGGTGTCAAACGAATTTTCCGGGAAACACTCAATTAAACAAAAACACGTCTTAGTACCTCAGTCTTATCCACAGAAAATTTGGGCAAAATCTAACTTGCAAATTTAGTATTACATAGGCAATTTTTTTGTTGATCGCAATTAATTCATCGGATCGCTGATCGGAAAAATCCCTGATCATTATATCGCTATATCGCAAAGAATTTCTGATCGGATCGCTATTTTTTTCTGATTGCTCACAAGCCTGATATATATAGTCTACACGTGTAATCTGAGAATATCTCTCATCCTCGGGTTCTTGGGATCATTGGGGGGGGGGGGTTGTTGACGGTCTTGATATTAATCCAATAATATCTCGTTCTTCTCAGGTGTGTACTTTGCCTCAAGTTAGTGACTTGCAAATTTGAAAAGCACAAGAAATATAATATATTTAATCTGGGGTCTTATTTCACAATTAGTTACTCTCATTTCAAGACCATAAATAACTTTCATTAATCATTGACAAAAGACACTCAAAATCTTTATTATGATTACAATATTGAACTTCAGGACCATGTCAAGAAGGTCATAATAAATAAACTATTATGGCAAGGATTCCTCTCAATGATGATACTTAATGATAATCATATTTCTCCTGTTCTTCCTTACATTGATTCGAGTGTCAGACAAAACTTTTCTCAGGATGGGAGGGGAATTTTTTAGTTTGACAAGTCAGAATGTGATATTATTACAATTATACTACTTCATACAATTGTATCAAATGCAGTAATGCTAAATGATAAAGTGTAGAATAATTTCAACACTTGGAGGAAAAATAATATTATATACATTTCGTTCTATATATTTTTGTTAGCATATCATGAAAAGTTAGATTCTGCATATTTTTTAATAGTTACCTATGAAGAAGTAATAAATTGCTTAGAACCTGTTCATAATTTACTCTCTTCTAAGAATACATTCAAATTGATAAGTTTCTTGTTCTTCCAGGTAAAAACCCGAAAAGACAAAAAACATTTTTGTTTGGGTCTCTGAAATATCGCCACATGGGTCTTTTCTGATGGAACAAACATTAATTAAGTTAAATGTAATAGTACATCTACAGGTTTGAATAATATGATTGATGCAAATAGTTACAAGAAATTCAATTTTTTAAAATATTTTTTTTTCGGCCCTGGGGCATTCATATATTTCATTTGATTTATCTCGACATCTTAGATGTAAAATACTAATAATGTATTACTCAATAAAAACAAAACTAAAAGAATGACGTTAATCAGACATAAGATATGGTAAAAATATAGGTATACAAATAACAGAATAAGTTATAACAATCATTGTTGTATTAAAATTCTAAATATTTTATGCTATGCTTAATATGGATCCGCAAATCTCTTTCTCTTTGATTTGACGGCGTATATACAATATTGGAGCTTAATTTTTTAAATAATCACAAACTTGTGCCTACCAGGAAGGCTATAGGAAAGGTTTGTGATAAATATGGACAGTCGCATTCACTTAATTCTGTTTTTATCTTTTCCAAGAGTCCCAGGATTGAGAAGCGTTGCACAATTTAACTAGAGCATGTATACTCTCAGAGAGTGCAAACCTCCGCCGATCCCCTCCAGGTTGTCAAAATGACGTCACGGGGTCCTTATGAGCCTTCCGAGGCGAATTTTTCACGACTGGGGTGGCGTTGAGGGCCGGGGAAGGTTCCCCTCGACGGAAATTCCGAGGGGAAGACGCTCCCGCACCCGATTTCCTTGTGGAGTTCCAAAAACCCACGGAGAGGGACGAGGCGGAGATGGGGGGTTGACCCCCAGAGCAGGCGAGGGGCCCCCGGGGGGGGGGGCGGACCTTCACAGGCAGTCCCTTGGAGGCTCACTCATGATTCCTGTGGTTTCTGGGCCGAAAAAAGGAGGAAAAACCACACTCCAAAAAATTATTTAGGAGAAAAGCCAGGCAGATGTCAAAACATATCATTGTTTACACTCTAGAGCTACATGGAAAGAAAAGAAACTGCGTCATCAAAGAGGAGAGCACAGCACAGCGACATCTATTGGCAGAGTAGGCTAACTTGAAATATTTAGTAGACTTTAGCTCATTTTGCATCTTAAAGAAGCACTCAGAGATTCCAAATTTAATCACTTTGTTCTTTTGGCATTTCCAATAACTCCACAAAGTTTATTCGAATCCGTTCAGCACTTTTTGAGTTATCCTGCTGACAAACAAACCAACCAACGCCAGTGAAAACAATACTTCCTTCGGCGGAGGTAATAACATTTATTCATTTTTTGCTTAGATTACCTTCTAAAAATATTACTACTCTTCGTATAGGGATCTTGAGTAATTTCTCTCTTAAGGATAGTATGCCCTTGCCTGCAACCAGGATTCGGTACGAAGACCGCTGGATATATCCATGATTAAGTTTCTTATGCATTCTATTGTCTGCATCTCTAACAGAGAGGTAAGAAATTACAATTAGTATTATATCTCAATATGACTTGTACTTTTTTAGTATTATTCTGACCACCGTTAGACTATAACCCATCATTGAAGAGCATTGCCCGTCACCTTTAGGGGAGGATGTTTAGACTTTGATGATGAGGACATGATGGGACGAAAGCCTTGGACGCTGATTCTCATTCTTAACCCATAAAGAGCCTCTGGAGCTAGCTTGATGACTTAGTATTATAAAATATTAATGAAGTAAAAGCCTTGGCTCGGATTTCATTCATCAAGGCTCCTTGCAAGTTTAAATGTAATTTATCTTTTTTGTCTATTGAACGATGTTATATACTTTAACATTATTAAAGGAGGCAGTTATCAACATCCAAATTCTTATTATAAAAACTTGCGGAGCGCTTTATACATACAATAATAGACATTCATAATAATATTTAGCGCACTTAATAAATAGGATGAAATCCAAATTTAACAGAATTTCATATTTATTTATTAGAATTTATACTTGCAATTTTTAATAATTGGAATGGCTTTCTTTTTAAATCCCCCCGAGCCTCTTTCCTTTTCCTAGACCAGGGTGGGCAACCCAAAATGTCTAAAGAGCTATATTGGACCAAAAAAACAAACAAAATGTGTCTGGAGCCGCAAAAATTTAATGCTTCAAATAAGCCTTATAATGAAGGCAAAAAAAAATCATTCTAAATATTAGTATGTTAACCTATTTCCAAATGACTAAGGTGGCTTCATACATATAATGAGTTGTTATGATGAATGTTTTATTTTCACTGTTGCGCATCCATTACATAATGACACAACACGTTACTACTCTGTGGTTCGATGCCGCCTCAATTTAACTTCGTTAATTTTAATTAATATGCCTCATTTCCATGAGAATTATGATAATATTATTTTTGATTACATTTTATTTGAAAATGCGAAAAAACATCAACAAAATAGAGTTTATATAATATACTCCTTAAAAGCAAAAAAAAAGAACAGCAAATTATTTGAATATATATTTAGTTAATGAGAATAAGTAATAACTTGATACAAAAAACAGCAGATTATATGAATATATATATTTAATGAGAAGAAGAAATAACTTTATACAAAAACGCAAATTATATAAGATATATTTATTTAATGAGAAGAAGAAATACTTATACAAGAAACAGCCACTTTTCACTAATGTCTATGACAGAATTGTGCTCGTATCCCTTAAATGAGACTTCTGTTTTCGGACATCACAGGCCAGTTTCTGAACATCAGACATGTAAGATGTAACTTTAATCTTGACGCAGGACTGCATGCTCTCATCTGTGAGGCGGGTGCGGTATTTGGACTTAACTCTCCAAATGCATAGGTTTTCATATTCGTATAGCTGTCGGGAATAGCATTCCGTGTCTCATAGACGAGTTTTTCGGTTGTTGGGAGGCTTTCAACTTCGCTCCTTTGTGACTTTGGGCAAACTGGACCTTCTGCGAGTTAAGTATTCAAGTTCAGCTGTCAACCGTTTTAATTTGGACACCCATATATCTTTGTCAACTATATCGACAATTTCATTTCAAGGCCAGCTTGATTACTCCTGGAAATGTGCTCACAAGGCCCAAATCACACTCGAGGGTGTGACTCGGTGTTTTGTTTTGTATTTCAACGATCACACCTTGTAAATAATCGCAGTTTATATAGGGGTGGGCTTCCTGAATTTTCTGAGGGTGGGGAAGTGAGAGAGCGTGTCTCGCTGTATATCTCTGGCTAAGACAGTCAGCTAGCGTTCGAATGACAAAACAGCTTCCAGCATTTATAGTGCAGTTTTCCCCCGACCCTGGAGACTTCCATTAGTTAATTTAGGTATTTGTCATATTTACTAGAAAGTGTAGTTTTTCGAGCCACTCAGTATCTTCCAGTTGCGGGTAGTTCAGGTTTTTGCTTTGCAGGAATGTTTTAATGTGTTCGAAACAGCGGCAAAGCGATCAAAACGTCTCGGAATATCACTATCAACTTCATCAAGCATTGCACGAAACTGACGGTGGTCAATGCTTTTGCAGTTATCTTGTTCACCATCTCGATCACAAGGTTCATAACTGCCATTCACTCTGATGGGAATGTTTGTGCACTCAGTGCTTCTTGATGCAAGATGCAGTGAAAAGCCAGCAGGTTTCGATCCGATGCTTTCTGTAGCAAGCCACACACCCCCTTTTTGATCCTCTCATGCTGGGTGCCCCATCTGTGGCCACTGAAATCAAATACAGTAATGGCAAAGGCTGTAGTGAGCTGATCCCGGGTATCGACTGACTACCCACTTGGGCTGTTAAAAATGATCTAAAACCCCGAATAGTGGAGCTTGTAATCGTGGGGGGCGATTCTTACTGCACAGTATCTCTATGAAAATAGCACGCCTGGGGGGTTGCAATTTAAAAAGCAAATGAATTTATGATTTTCAACTGTTTTACCTTACAACGTAGTGACAACAAACTCGAAAAAGCTACCTACCTATAGTGTGTGTTACTAGCGCCAAATATATTATGAGACAAGTTATAACTTGTTTATATTCATAAGACATCGCCCAAGTGGGTTGAACTATTCTTCAAAATGAACGTGTTTTATTACGGTGCCCATTATGGTTCTATATATTTCTCCTCCCCCAACTTTTTTTGATTTTCAAACATTTTTGGGGAAACTCCAGGGACCCACTTGGGAAGCTCTAAAGAATCAACTGTATTTTACTTCTTCATGGAAGATATATTTAGGTATTACATATAGTAAATTAAATTTACAAAAGATGACCAAAAACATGAAGTCTAAATATATGAATCGTAGTTAGAATATATAAAAGTTTTATACCACTTATTCAACTATTTATTGTTTTAATTGCAATTATTATCTTAAACGATTAAAATTATGTATTCCGTTCGTCAGTTCATTCCCTGATTCCCCTTAAACGATTCGTTAGATATTGACGACATTTTTATAAATAATTTTGACACTACTGAAACAATCATTATTGTCATGTTCGGCAAAACGGTTTTTTGTTGTAAAGATAGGCGAGTCTACATTTTGCTCAAATAAATATAATCGTGGACGAAGAATAGTCGATGGACATTTTCTTTTGTAATGTTTGAGAGGGAGAGGTCTGCAAATGAACGATTATCAGAATAAAGCTACGTTAAATCAAAGCGTTAAAGTAAAGTAACGCATGCAGGAAAAGTAAACCAAAAAAATTGGCCAAATTTGGTTATTTTCTTTAACGTTAGATCTCGCTAGTCCATGGATACGTCACAATCCTATTCCAAACCGGTTTAAAGGGATTTAAAGTTTGATGTTTTGAAATATATCACTTTTTTCAAGATAAAAAACGTCTCCAAATATAAATAATAAAAGGACTTTGTTATTATTTTCAAAGAGCTCTAGCATCTAAGCGCCCTTACGGACTAAAGAAGAACTAAAATTTTGGCCAATTCTTTTTGGGAAAAGGAAGAATTATATGTTTTGCATGGGCTACTTTACTTTAACGCTTTACGTTAAATGACTTGCATTTCACTGTAATCCACAAAAACAATTTTATGGATCCAGTGACTAGTTATACCACTCAGTCAATTGAGTGCCTGTGGGCTAGCTTAAATAATGTATGAGGAAAAAGAATGCCATGGGATACACAAAAGAAATATTCATCATACCTTGACTAGTTTTCGTGGAAAATGCCTCCTTCGAGCAAAGGAGGATATATTTAAATGTACTATACAATAAATAGTCAACATTTGTTATAATATGACTTTTTGTTCAAGTTATGTCTTTGAAAATAACTATTATATTGTTTTATCCGTCTCTTCAGTTTAAAATAAATATATTAAATCGGAAAAAATGACTTTTCTTATATATTATAGAATATTACGCTTTATTAATAATAAAATGATTAAAAGAAGTGGAGAAGGATAATATATAAGTTATAAAACTATGATGCATTTTCATGAATAAAACTTTATTCTTCTCAACATTTATCAATATGGCCTTTCATATTTGATATGCCTTGAAGAAGATTCTTCGTGATGAGATTTTAAGCTCTGAATTGCTGTCTAAATCCAATAGCTCTAAGGAAAGTGATTTTTTGTTTCACAATGTCAATGATTTTTTAAATATATTTCGGGTTCTTTTATTAATACCAATTACGTTAATACCAATATCCAAGAATGGTATCCATACTATACTCGAATTAAATATTGAGAGGTCAGGAAATTATGTAAATATATATAGTCAAGAGGAGTTGGACCTACTCCTTCAACACTGAAAGTCGAGAACGCTTCCACTGAGTCAACGCACTTCCTAGGAATGTCATAATCTCCACATCAAGTCCTATGATCTTGATGCCCAGGGCAGAATAAGAATGGAGCTCGATAGCCGTGCGTGTTAAAGCGTGTTCAACTCTCAATGTTGGGGGCACAGGCTCAAATCCCGAAAGGTGATGGTCACTTTTGGTCTACCTCATTGATTAGATCCTAGGTTGGATCGACAAATTTTAATGCTATAATGCTTATTTATATCCTATTGGATGCAATTCTATCGAACCATAGGCAAAAAAAATAATAATATCAAGGTGCCTCTGATATAACAATCAGACTTGGCTCACTTCGGATTTATAAGGGTATTTCTATCACTTTTGAAAAACACTATTTTCTTGACACTATCTCTAAGCTTGAGTTAGAAGCTATAAAATCTAACTTATCCTTTTATTATGCCTCAGAGGATATTCCATCATACACTCCTACAACCTAAAGGAAAACAGTAATACAGAATAACGACCAGACAGATCCGGCGTTGAGCTATGATGACTTTAAAAACCGTGTTCCCCCCATAACATCTATTAAAAATAATGGAAGATCTGGAGGATATTGCTACTTTTAGAATTACAAGCCCATGGCTTAGGACTCTTTTTCATCAAGAATTTTCCTTCAAAGAAAATATTATCTTAAATCTTGCAGAAAATGAATAAAACAATATATTTCTTTTATCACTTTTAAGCAGCCAGACGTTGAGTGGAAATCGTTTGTATTGCACCCCCTTATTTATTTTTTAAACAGGAACACTATATTAAATAAGAGTCTTCAGAATTAGTTCATATTTTTAAAATGGGGATTTGGAATATAAAATAACATTTTCTTTCCTCGAATATCATAACATATGTATAAAGAATATATAAATTTGAATCGCAATTTTTTTGTTTATTTTATTTTGTAATTTGAATTTAAAATGTCAGCAAAATTGGTGATGTAAAAGGAATAAAACCTTTTGTTTTTCCTATCATTCAATTAGAGTATTTTGTCGCCCATGGAATAATGCAATTATGTATCTTAGAGTCGATAAAACAAAATCACAAATATCATGAAGTGCTTTAAAATATTTTTCAAATAATTAAAGAGTGTATTAGACGTGTATTTAAAGATTCACAAGCCATCTGAAGTCTTCTCTTGCCGCCCCATAATCAATCCCTAGCTCCCTGCAGGGCTCCATAAGACCTTTCCACATTTTTGAAGCCATGTGCTACTTATTTTTAAAGATATGTAGGTACCCTCAACTTTCCTCACAGCATCTGTCGCCAACTGATTGACAGACTTCCATTGATATTATTTTCAGTGTGTCGCTTTGTTTCACGTGAAGACCATTGCAGTTGCTGTTATATTGTAACTTGTAGAGCTTTCATTGCATTCATTAGGCAGAGTATTAAACTATTAGAACAGTTTAACAGAAATCTCCTTCCTAGATATACCTAGAAGTTTGTCATTGTTAGAAGATTGGGAACGTTCATCTTCACCGTTTGTACTATCTTAATCGGAATAAAAATATACTACAAAACCCACTTATTCATATCCATACAGATGAAATTCGATTATATCAAATCCGTACAAAAACACTTTGAAAATGGATTTATAAACATCACTTCACTATATGTGCCAATACAAGTCAAGGAGCTAAATTTACTAACTATCTTTTATAAAAGAGATATTTCTTCTTGAAATAAGTCAAAGTTTATAGATAGATTTGCATTTTATCAACAACCCATTTATAATAAAGATTTCTGCTGCGATTATGTTCAGAGTTGTGTCATCTCAGATTTCAACGCTTAAGGCTCACGAGATCAATAAATTCTCAAGTATCTTTTAAATGATTAAAAATATCAATTTGTTTTGTCATTCTGGCTTGAATATTTTCTTTCTACCTTGTTTTTTATTGTTACATTATGTCAGCATATCTTGAATGCTTTTAAGCACCACTAAATTATATACATATAATTGAGTTAATTTTTGTCCATTTACAATGATCTAGGTTTTATTTTTTAAATAATATTGTTGTAAAACTCATGGCTTACTTTATATAAATATAACATATGTATAACTGAATCAATGCAGGAACCATGGATACATCATCATTATCAACAAATGACCAAAAGTATATGAAACATTATATGAGGAGACTCTTCAAAGCTAAATACCTTATATGTACTTACTTTATTTTGTAACATAGCTATAATGGTAAAAAACAAGCGATGTCAAAGTTTTTTTGGCGTGTTTAAAGTAAAAGTATGACAGAGATATATGAACGCAAGTTTACAGTGTTCAAACAGAACAACATACTTACTTGTTTTACTTACCCCCTCCTAATGAACGTTATTTCGTTGTTTACAAGTCTTGTTGACTTGCAAGGGTACCTTAGGGTAAAGCGTTAAAGTAAAGTGGCGGATTTATAACATAATTTTTTTCCTTTTTTCCCCCAAAAAATTGGCCAAATTTTAGTTCTTCTTTAGTCCGTAAGGGGTGCTTTGATGCTAGAGCTCTTTGAAAATAATAACAAAGTTCTATTAATTATTTATATTTGGAGACGTTTTTTCTCTTGAAAAAAATGTTTTTGAGTGTCTTATGGATTCTGTATTTTACTCTGTCAGGATATGTTCGTCACATTGGGGAGTTAATCTGCAGGAAGAAGTCCCCATGAAATCTTTATAAACTTGTGGGATTCTCAATTGAAAAAATGTTATTGGATGAATGAGCACATGCGTTGGGATTGGAATGACATTCTTCACGTTGGGGATTCGAGGACGCGGTGTCCTCTTTCATATCAACCTGCATTTATCACTGGCGTCCACTAAAGATAGTAACCGATAATCGCCTGACTGGCCATACATTCAACATTTGGTTTAACGCAGATACAAACTTCACTTATACATCATCATTGATTTTGTCTTAGTTCCCTGCTCATTAGCTTGTATAGACTGGGTTTTATAGACATAAATATAGTAACTCAAGGATCACATGGGCTATTTAATAATAATTAGTGTACACCAACCCAAAATCTGTCAAAGCAAGGCTTCTCCTTTCCTTTGAACATCGTCGCATAAAATTGGTCGCTGGTATTTTTTGTAAAAATTAAATTCTTTATCACGAGGACTCTAAGACTTTTGCTATAGCCTTGAGGATCTCTCACTTCGGAAACGCCTCATCGAAATCACATATATTTATGTATCTTCCGAAAATTTCCTCATGACGGGATCTCTTTGTTTGTATAGCCGTCTTGTACTGTGCTTTTAAGATGTTTTTATTAGTCAGTTGTCTCTGAAGATCTCTTATTATGTGTTTTATATTGTGAATAAATCAAAGTATATTTTAAGTCCCTGTCTCGACTCCTTATTTCGGCAGGGTTCCTCATCATATATATTATACATATGTATATTCCCTCAGGTAACTGTGGAATAGCTTACCTCACAATTTTGTTGATCCATTATTCCTTTCGTACTAAAGAACGATATTAGAAATAAAACTATACTAATTCCGATGATAGTTCCTTTCGTGCATGCGTTAACAAACATTTTTTGAGTAAAAACTAAGAAAAAGTAAATACCAACTATCTGTATCAATATATTTCATCTGTATTTAAATATCCATGCACATATTGTATTTCAAACTCCGCGAAGTTCTTGGCCATTACCTCCAACCCCCAGTCACAAATACATGCCAGTCATGTGGGAAATAATCATAGTTTATTATATATACATATTACATTCTTTGTCTTAAAAAGTTGACAATATAACGATGCCGAACAAAATTTAGTAAATATAATTGTAAAATTATTTATTATTAATAATTCGAGTTGCTGTACTTTTTGAACTAAATTGGTTAATAAGTGTAGCTTTATTTTTGGTTTCTTGTTGTTGTTTTAAAGTTTTTGTAAATATAACTAATCTTAATCGAATGAACCTATTCATAAGCTTATCTTTTAAAGAGTGGCAATTTGGAATAATATTGCAGTGTTGAGCAATTATATCACATGCATTTTTTATTTTTAACGATAGATGTTTCTTTTGAGATGTATACAATGATACATCCATGTTTCTAATTGTATTTTCTATTGGCAAAATTATTTCTGTAAAAATTAGGTGTGAGCAATGAACTAGACTCTTTCCGGTGTAATCAGATATTTCAATTAATTTTGTTATATTATCATGATAAGTATCATTAAAAGTGGTTTTTAATACAGACAGACATGAATCACATGAAAGTTCGTATTTTTCCATCATAAAATTAAATAACCTGATAAATAATACAATATGTTAATCTCAGTGTAAGTTAATTCAGGTGCGTTAGATAAGTTTGATATAAATTGTGGAATGAAATTATCCTGTCCCAAAATTTGACTTTTATCAGAAGATGATCGCCCATCTAAAACCTCAGCCAAAAATGTTGAATCGTCATAATTATAATTGCTGGACTTGACATCTTTCATAAATTAGCTTAAGCATATCAAACGTAAAATATATTTAAATTCCTTAGCAGAAGGCGTGGGATTGGTTGCTCTAACCATACTGAAAAGGTTTTCAATACAATCTGAAGAAAAATGAGCAGTCATAACAAAATTTAATCCTTCATTAAGTAATATTTTCTGCATATTTATTATTGATAATGAGGTCAAGATAGAGCCAGTTTGAATTGGTTTCCAACAGACACGGTTATTCTGTTTAGAAACTACTTTAATACTTTTAATAACATTAATGAAATCATATATGAATGCTACTGCTTCTTCATATACGACCTGTTCTTTGTAACTAAAAGCAAAGGCTATTTCCAAGAACAAACCAAGTCAAACCATTTTCTCAATTTATCTATAAACCATGCAGTAGTTAACAGACTTTTATCGTATTTTTCTTCATCAACCATATACCTTATTGTACGACTAACATCATGTGACCAAAAATACAATGCTGGACCCACTTTCATTTTATCTAAATGACTTAAATTAATTTTTGAGGTATCAAATTTACAGGCTGGCTTTAAAATTAAGCTTTTTTGAAAATCAGCAACCATTTGAAAATGTTTTAAAGAAATTACATTAGAAAAAAGATTCTCAGATGTTACAGTTTCTTCCGATAAAATGATATCATTTAAATACAAAATATTGCGCCAATTTTTTATCAAATGTGAAGGATCAGCTATAAAGTAGATCTTATCGTTTGGATTAGCTGGACTGTCGATTTTATACTGGCATTGTGACTTCATTCCACAATTTATACCAAATCATTTCCACATTGCTAAATTTAACGCTTTATCTTAGGGGTGATTTTTGAGCTTTCCTCTTTAATCTAATTCACAATTTTCAGGGATGTTTATAGGTTTCTTTTGGATTTCCAGTTTCTGCCTATTGAAAAAGAATGTATCTTTTAATACAAAATGACTTTGTCTATGACAATGACGATTCAATAGGATGCTAGATTATAGATTGAAAGAACTGAAGATGTTGAATCAGTAAATTTGAGGTCATTCTTCAAAGGGTTGTCCCATAGTTCTAGATATGCGATCTATTTATTAATTTATATTTAAAAAACGATTTCCTATTAAAAAGTGGAAAATATATCATTATAATATCAGCCAGATACGTGGTAGACATTTCCCCAATTGATGTACGGTTCTTACTGATCACTCGAAGCCGAATTTGTTAGGCAGTATCCGATAGACACATATGCTATAACTGCAATAAAAAAATGAAGAATTTATAGAAAGCTTCACCATCGAAAAAAAAGTTAAAGTTTAATTTTATTAATATGTTATTTGAATATTTTACATACACTCTCATTGCATTTGGATGAACAGTCAAATTAAAAAAATATAAATAAAATGTTCCAAAACACTGTAGCCTTGAATTAAATTACATAACTTAACTTACGATTATATTCAACTCCATTTGTCCCTATTTACTCTCTATAATTTTTTATATAGAATTGCATCCAAAAGGATATAAATAAGCATTATAGCATTAATATTAGTCTATTGAACCTAGGATCAATGAAGTGGACAAAAATAGACCACCCCCTCTCGGGAGTATTCGAACCTGCGCCCCAACATTGAGAGTTAAAGACGCCTTAACGCACACGGATATCGCACTCCCTTTTATTTGCCTATATGCTTCGATAGAATTGCAGCTTCCAACTGAATATAAATAAACATTTACGCATTAAAATTAGTCACTCAAACCTAGGACCTTATCTATGATTTAGACCAAAAACGGCCATTCACTTTCGGGATTATTCGAACCTGCACCCCCAACATTGAGAGTTGAACACACCTAAACGCAAACGGCTATCTCACTCCCTTTCTTTATATTGTTTTAAAGACATTTCAGCATAAAAGTTGTATTTGAATTCATCATAGAAAAACTCAAGACTTCATTCATGAATGCAAACAAAATAATCGTTTCTAAGCCTGCGGGTAATTATATTTTTGTCATAAAAATACCCTAGAGGATGCTTATATGTTACTTTTAATAATATATCATTAACAAAAGTAAATATGACTTGCAGAGCCCTATAGATATAAAGGATTTTAATTTATATGTAATAATTATTTTAATTTCTTATTAACAATTTTAATAAAAAAATTATATTCTTTATTTTCTTACTAACGGAGGAGTTCGATGGCAATTGAGAAAGTGATATTTTCATTCATTGCTTCAATGAATGAAAATATTTGTCAATTTTATTTTCTGCTATAAATATTAACAAATTACAAGCTAGAAAACTTCTTTGAGACGATTTGAGATCATGAAACTTGTATGCTAGCTTATTAAGCATCAACTTGCTTAATAATGGAATCATATAATACAAATACAACTTATTTTAAAGTTCATCGTGAAATATTAATTAAATATGACGTATATAAATAAGTTATTAGGATGGTTAATATATATTACTATTAAAATTATAATTACATAAAGAATTATATAAACATACATATATTTATTTATATATATAAAAACCTTAAAATAATTTTTCAGGTATCATTGCTTCGATTAATAAAAAGTTTCAATAAAATATTTAACATGAAGAAGGAATTTGCTGATTGCTATTAAAATATTCATGATATATATTTTCCGATTTTATTTCTTATTACTTACCGATATTTAGGTGAGGCGTTTATCAAGTAATTTGGAGGCAAGTTTATAAAAAGGTCGAGGGCTAAGTAATGGATTTTTTTTAAATTTATGAATTTAATCGCAATCATGATATATTACATTTGTATATTACGAAATAAAAATGACGATTATGAAATTCATTGTTGACATTAGGTGAGCACTTACTCCTTTTTTAAATAATATCTAAAAAATATCATATAATATTAAAGCTTTAAATAAAACTTAATTTCAGTGGAAGCATTCTAGACTAGAATACTAGAATACGCAGGTTCGACTTCCGAGAGGGGAATATCAATATGCGATCAATCTTAATGTAAATAGCTTAAGAATATAAAATATCGAGATTACCCGTCTCAATCAAATATGCAATATAATAATGATACACTTTGTATGCTTTTTGTGTTGAATATATTGTTCAAAAAAGTTTAAGTATACTCAAAAATCAATTTCCTTTTAAAGTTGAAAATTTAGTAATATTTTTCTTATTTTAAGTCATATTTTTTGACATCTGTAAAGGAATAAATTGAAAAAAATGATAAAATAAGAATATATATTACCTTTTCTTGTCTTGAATGCTTGTGCCATAAATAATACTAATATATTGAAGTTGACTTTATTTCGCTTACATAAAGTGCTGATGTAAGTGTTTATATATAAACTTTATACTATAACTCCATGTAAGTAGTTTGAGCTTTAACCAAATACTTTGTGTAATATGTATGTGTAGGTAGGTATATATTTTAGATGAGTTTAAAGTGTATCCTTAATGAACAAAGTTTCCTTTAAATTATCAAATATATATATGAATAAAATAAATATTCGTTATAGTTAGTTTAAACATTCAAAAAAATATTTACAAATAATATTTGAAACACAAGTTTTGAAGACGTAAGTCATGTTTACTCAAATACACCTTTGTCAGGAATAGAAAAATGACCCCATTTATTAAGAGCTTGAAATCAAATATGAACAGACAGATAAAAAAGTGCCAAATATCTATGAAATGTGCATTGTTAAAAATAATTGACTTCGTGATTATATTGATGTACAAACTAGATGTTTGTTCTAATTCATCATAGTTGTTTAATATTATTTCTATATTTTGAATATCAATTTTTCGTAAGTATTTGTCAATATCAACTCAGAAATGTATTATAGATATCTATAAAAATATTTACTTTAGTGCAAGTAGGATTTGTATTTGCATATGTATTTCTCAATCTTGTATGACGAATGCATTTAATCGTATATATGTAATATATATATATATATACAGGGCTTTGCCGGTAAATTGGGACTATTTCAATGAAAAACGAAAATGACTGTATTTAGGTCATTAATTAATTTATTAGGACGAAATTTTTACAGAAGTTTAATAAGGTAACATACATTGATATTATCTATATGCCCCCCTTGGCCTCAACAACAGCCTCAATTCTGGCCCTTAACCTTTGAGCAGCAGCCATCACATCACTGGCAGGGGTTTTATCGCAGTTTTTGATGATGGTGGCCTTCAGCTTGTCAACGCTGCCATGAGAGTGTTCGTTGACCCTTTCTTCAATGACGCCCCAGAGAAAATAATCAAGAAGGTTCAAATCTGGGTTATTACTAGGCCAGTTTTGAGCCTTCGCGAAATTGGGAACTTTCCTGGCCAACAAGGTCTGTGTGGTCTTGTACCCATGGCATGGTGCAGAGTCCTGGATGAGTACCACATTGTCCAAACCAAACTTTCATCCATCCAAGGGAAAAGAACCTCTTCCAAAATGTGCACGTACTCAACAGTGTTTGATCTTGAGGCCGGCCTCAACGAAATGGGGGGCATGATGCTGTCGTTGTTGGCCACGGTAACAAAGACCATCACACTGGCCGGATTTTTCGTCTTGAGAACAGGAGGGACAGCAAAGGTTCAAAGGCAATCACTCTGGAATTCTGCCTGTTGATCTCGGCGTCAACAACGAACTTTTTCTCTTCCACAAAAACACCCCTTTAGAAGCACCTTGATGTTTGAGGTGGTTCAACAACTTGGGGCACCTCTCAGCCCTGATGGCCTTGACCTGTCTGTGAGGATATTCTGGTCCTCCGGACATACGACTTCATCCCAGGTTGTTGTTAATAGCCTTTGAGATAGTGGAGACATGCACACTACGGTTCTTAGCGAGGGTGGTCATCGGAATTGTCAGATTTGCCGTAATTGACCTTTTCAGGTCAGCCAAGAATCTGGGAGACCTTTGGCATCACTTCTCTGCTTGTGATCCTTCTTCTGCGTCTTGCCCTCCTCCTTGAAGGCCTTTAAGACCCTGAAAACTTTCGACTGGGGAGCTTGGTGGCCTTGATGATCTCTGAAGCTGTGCGTCCGGCGCGGGTGAGAATGATGATGGCGGACCTTTTCTCTTGCTTCATGGCTCTCACTCCCACCACAATAACTCAAGTAGTGTCAAACGCAAGAGAATTGTCAGCTAATTCCAATGGTGTAGAAATTGGCGCACAATTCAAACCAGATGTTGCTTAAATTTAACCCTGAAAACAGTCCCAATTTACCGCAAAGCCCTGTATATATTATCTTTCTTCTTCTTTTTACATGGTTACATTGATCAATCCATCGAAGTAACCTACGACGATAAAGCTGACGTATAAGCTGCAGTTATATCCGCAACGACAATATAGCAACGCATTAATAATACTTTAAAAAGAGTGTATTGTTACAGTGGTGCGCTAAAGGAACAAACAAAAACAAACAACGGGTTTTTAAAACGTGCGATTAAGGCATGTACGAAATAATACCCACGACTACAATAATTTACTGGACACCGATGAAACTTTGATCGTACCTCCAGTGTTCTAGACAGCAATTATATTTTAACCAGTTTTTTTAGAAAAGGAGAGCATACAGTTTTTTTATCATGCGGATACTTCTCGCTGCATCCATGTTGGTACTCAGTCTTCCCTGGAGATAGAACAAAAAGAGTTATATTATAGTTATTGAAAGTTCCTCTGATGAATGATTCAGATACCGTGCAGATTTTCATCCTGAAGGAACAGTGGCCTCGAACGCCTAAGAAAGTATTTTTTTAGGGATAATCCATCCATTCTCTTGATAGTGGAATATGGCCTGAGGAATTCTGCAGCGATGGCAAAGAAACTGTTTGCACTGAGGGAGGTTAAATCGTTCTTTCATGGGAAAAAGTGAAAGCTTTTCCAGCATCCTTTTGTAGCTTGCTTCTGGTTTATTGTTGAAATTGACCCCTTTTGTATATTTTTTAATAAAGCATTGTCTCTTGGCTGTTTTCCACGATTTTCTCATCCCATAAAATTCAGGGTTTCCATAATATTTGATATATGGGTGAGCAACAAACTTCCTCTTTTCAAGGGACTATGTAGCCTATCTTGAGATATGTTTTTCTTTTTCGTCAGGTTAAATAAAGATGCTTTTTATTACCTCCGCCGAAGGAGGTATTGCTTTCACTGGCGTTTGTTGGTTTGTTAGTTTGTCAGCAGGATAACTCAAAAAGTACTGAACGATTCGAATGAAACTTTGTGGATTTGTTGGAAATGCCAAAAGGAACAAGTGATTAAATTTTAGCATCTCTAATGTTTTTTTAATATGCAAAATGAGCAAAATACTACTACTAATAATAATTAATGGGTCTCTATTCAGGGAGAGGAAAGAACCAACGCTTAAAAATATTCATTGACGTTTTATTGTTCATTTATCAGCTAAGGACTGCGTCACTGGGTGCTAAACTTCTTTCCTCTTCCCTTCTTCCTCTTAATATAATATTAAATAAAATATAACGCTAATATTAGACCTTGATGGAGAAAAGAAAGGAGTTTAAACATTCAGTGCGTATTTCTGAATTAACGAATAACTAGTATGACGTCAATGGATATTTTTTAGGATGGCTCTCTCCTCACTCATTATTCACCAAACACACCTACGTATGTAGACATATATAATGGATTGTAATTCTGTTAAGTGATTCATTAGGTGGGGATCGGCGGAGGTTTGCACTCTCTGAGTGTATTTATGCCTCTAGTTTCATTTATTTTTTTAACTAATTCTTCACTATGTGGGGTTACTCTTATATAGATGCAGACTTGAGTACTAATATATGTATTCCATGCGATACATTTGTCCAAAAGTTGAGGCTGAGACCCTTGAAGAAGGACATGCCCTAAAATTAGTTCAATATTTTCCTTTTCGTTGTGACATCCATGTGGTCCAACACAGGTTCCCAGAAGTTCTGTATTCTTTATTGTACGGAAACTTGGCCATCCTTTTTCGACTATATATTTCTGTTTTTTCTGAGCTTAATTTTCATTTCTTAGCGTTTAATGTGTGACTAAGGGACTACCTCTAAGGAACAATGTCATGTCATCCGCGTAATAGAATGCTTTAAAAAAACTGATTTGATATTAACGCCAACAAAATTATCACGTTTGTGGATGCCTTGAAAGTATTATCAATTCCAATTTTAAATAAAACTTTGGATACAGAATCTCCCTGTAGCATATTCCTCTTTATTTACGAAGACGTTTCTTGATCACCATATCGCATTATAGTGCGGGATCCTGATATTATAACACCAATCATTCTAATGACAAGATCCCCAAGCCTCTTCCAGTAGAGTTGTTATATTAAATATTCGTGAGAAAGCGATTCAAAGGCTTTAAGAAGTCCATGGCATCACAGAGTATTTTCTTCTGAGTCGTTGAGAGTTTTAACGGTGAAGGGAATATTGCCAAAAAGTTTGGTTTCGATGAATCCTTATTGTGAAGGGTGCATATTGCACTCGTAATCCCTTGTATTCTGTTAGCCGGTATAGATGAACATATGTCATATAAATAGTTTGCATTGTTAAGGGTCGGTAGTTTTTCAAGAATCTGAGATCTTTATTAGACTTGGGTATAAGGACAATAAGCCCTCTGATGCATTAAAGTACCCCCCTATTATGGTAGATTTTTAGTGATAATATAGACATCAATTTGTCTCTGTAGAAATTTGGGTCGTCTGTATTTTGACCATATTGTCCAATGATGTCGAAATGGGAACCATGAACGGTACAGTAACATTTGAAATATTTTCTTCCACGCAGCAGTATTGGACTCCAGGATTCAATGAATATTTTCCAAGTATTGCAACTCCTCGTTTAGGGTTTGGGTTATTTTCATTGAAAGAAGAAAACGATAATTAACCCGCCGGAATATAAAAACGATTTTCCAAACTACGTCTTGTATCGCCAAAATACATATCGGGCAGTTTTAGCACATTGAAAAATCTGGCTATTTCGTATTAATGATCTATACTTAGGACCAATTAAAATTTAATGATATATGGTGAAATTTGTTCAATAGTTAATTTCGCTTACGTCACTCCTGTTTTCATATGATGACGTATTTGTGAAGGCCTATCGACGTAATGGCTCTCGTCGGTTTGAGCCGGATCTGGATGGCATTATATTTTTTAGATGTGTCCTTTAGGACTTTTAGGGAACTTATTTCAGATGCCCCTCTGAACGATGTGATGAGGGCTTCTCTCGCACCGCAGTCGCAAGGGGAAAATTAACGACTTTTAAATCAGGAGCGCGATAGCCGTGTGTGTTAGGCGAGTTCAACTCTCAATGTTGGGAGCGTAGGTTCGAATCCCGAAAGGGGAATGTCATTTTTGATCTTCCTCATTGATAAGATCCTAGGTTCGAGTGACTAATTTAATGTTATAATGCTTATTTATATCCTGTCGGATACAATTCTATCGACCATAGGCAAAAAATCCGATTCTTCATTAGCATGACTTACATATCACGGGCTCCCCATTTCAATCAATTATTTGGTTATTTGGGGGTATTAATAGCCTTATTTTCATCCTTTTTCTCCTATCAAAATTGAACTTTTCAATGCCCTCTACTTTCATTTTCACAGCCCTCATTTCTACATTGGGTCCCTCCACTTCAGTTGTATACTCCTTCTTTAAAATACAATGCGGGATCGTATATCAATAGGCTCGTTGGTATATAACGAAGCATATCCGAAGCCGTATTGGGCGATTTCTTCTACAGAAATAAAAATAAAGCTGCATTATACACATAAATGTGGTTTCTATTGTTAAAAATATTTCCTTCCGTTATGTGAAAACTAAAGTCTCCAATTTGAATGAGTAAGTTTTAATTCAATAAGACATCATTAATCACACAAACTAAGACTTTTTTGTCGTTTATGATCAAAAGTGCCCCTACTATAGCTTTCTTCTTCTGACAAAAGTTGGATTTCATCCAGTGTCACCATTTGTGATGCACACTCTGCAAATAGGAGTTTTTTTTCGGGATATATGTACATGGAACTCCTTCATTTATTTCAATCCTTACGCTCAAACTAAACATCAATGTATTTTATTTTCGATGCTGTAAACATATTAAAAAATAATATATTAACTATATTCACAAAAAACAATTTTCATGTCCGTCATATGAAAATGACACACAATTATATATGATGAATTTAGTCATATTGACTAATTTTTCAACGAGAGCTGGGCTTTGGTTTTAAATGTGCCCACCAAATAAATCGTCAAGTAATTTCTCCGCTACAAATTGAAAGATCCAATGTTGATTTATGCGTGGGACTTTTTCATGAATCATCAATAAATGCTCTTTACTCGTATTATGTTGATGTATCTCATGAGGATTATAACAAATTGCACAAGTTTTCGAAATTCTTAGAAGATTTTGGGATTGTGGGAATGTTTGCTCCAGTTTAATTATATAAAAAACACCTAAGATCACGATCAAATATTGTTTTATAACTTTTTGCTTCTTGCTCCAGAAATGGAAAATTTATGCTAAGAGAACGGATGCAAAGGACTCTCTCCTGAAACCTTTCATGCTGCAAGACACACAGCCATGGATCGAGTCAGCTTGCAACATGCCTTTTAGATCATCAAAATTCATAATAATCCTTATAAGAAAAATCAACTCCGACCCTATTGATAAAAGATTTGGGTGGTACTTATTTTATAAATACCTTGCAGTTTTTTGAGGCAGAAAAAATAAGATTATTCTGGCTTTTTTAAATGAATAAAATATTTTGTAAATTTAAAAAAATGTTTTCCCCATACAATAGGAAAAAATAAAAATACTGAGGATTTCAATTAATCTAAGCACTTAAATCACGTGACTGTTTTGCTGCCGTCACTTAAATACCCTTTGCCTGCCTTTAAGCTATTGTTTACTATGTTAGGGCTATGTAAAAATTTCAGTAATTAATATTTAAACAGATATGCTGTTTATGAATTTCTATTTATGACAAGGAAGATAATTTTCAATACGATATAATGGAAAAATAGACAAAGAATATTTTTAAACAGCATTAATGGAGGAGGGCTTAAAAACTAAGAGGTGTTATGCATCTTTTATGTTGTCATGTTTTTGCTTGTTAGATTTGTGTATTTCGACATAAAAAATATTCAGTTATTTTCTAAATTTGTCTAATCCAAGAAATGTATATGTAAATGCTCATAAAGAACTATTTATTTCTTCACCTAAAATGACTTGGATACATCATCATGTTGCTCTCAGAATCATTAAACTGTCAATTATGAACTCAAATTCTATCTATATTTTTAATTTACTTGGCAAACATTTAGTATGTGAATATAACAGTATTTTTTTGAGAAAAGAAAAAGTATTTCTCTTCGATTTGTAAAATTAGAAAACTATCATCTATGTGATTTTTTTTTTTTTTTTTTTTAAATATTTATTTATGATCTAAAAGATATCTCGAACAGAATAAAATGCACGTATAAAGGATGGATAAATAAATGAAAAGTTTGATAAAGCTACGTTAAAAACAAATATAACATAAAAAAAAAACACATGAATTTATAAAAACTTGTCGGAAGAAAAATAAAAGAACTCCAAACCTATCATCCTTTTTTTATGAGATATCTTGAGATAAAATAGTGATTTAGAAAACCAGTGACTCGCTGAGATGAGAGATCCAATGCGTCATTTGATTCAGTCCACTTGCACTTGAAGGGAGAGGGCCCGTTTGTTTTGAAAACATCCCTGGGGATGGAGCGTAGAATTTCCAGGCTTCTTTCTGACGAGGTCTTGGAGACCCACAGGAACCCACCTCCGCACGTCTATGTGATATTTATTCAGGAGAACTGGTTTTTTACATTTTTGGTTATTGCGTTTTTTGCTGCCACTCCCATCCCGGTCTTTACTTTTTCGCTCCTATCGCTCTCACCCGATAATCAATGTTCGCCTCCATCCCTTCCTCCGATCATCACTTTTTCTCCTCCACTCCATCCCCTGTCATCACTTTTTTTTGCATGTAATAACCTTTTGCCCTCCTATGCATTTGAGATTCAAATCAACACACGGGTCTGTGTGTATTAATTAAGACTTTTTTGTTTATATTTATAATGTAATTTTTCTTAATAGTTAATGAAATATAATTATTACCTCCGCCGAAGGAGGTATTGTTTTCACTGGCGTTGTTTGTTGGTTTGTTTGTCAGCAGGATACTCAAAAAGTACTGAACGGATTCGAATGAAACTTTGTGGAGTTGTTGGAAATGCCAAAAGGAACAAGTGATTAAATTTGGATCTCTAAGTGCTTTTTTAATATGCAAATGAGCAAAAATAATAAATGAATGGGGTCTCTATTCAGGGAGTAGGAAAGAACAAACGCTAAAAAAATATTCATGACGTATTATTGTTCATATATCAGCTCAGGACTATGTTAACCCCGTGACGTAGCTTAAACTTCTTCCTCTTCCCGTCTCTGAGTGCTCTTTTTATATGCAAAATGAGCTAAGAGAGAGGAAACAATGATTAGAGATAGAAATCGGGCGTGTGAAAGGGAGAATGTTTGAATGAGAATGTTGTGGGGATCGGCGGAGGTACACACTCTCGAGTGTATATATGCCTCTAGTTTATATATAATATTCAATCAATGTATTTTGGCATAAGTTATGTGGAAACTACATACTTAACGGTATAGAATTATAATTAGTCTTTTAGCCCTCTCTGTGTATAAAAATGAGGGCGTGCTAAACGAGTGATCTCTCCATGTAAGCTCTAGTATCCATGGTTAATCATATTATGAATATTCATTTTTTGCATCAATAGATTTATAAATCCAACAATTTTTATTGTGAACTTGATATCAAAATACCGGGTGCAAATATGTCATTGTGGAAACTTCTGAAATCTCTTAAAATATAACCCCTCAAGCCTAACCAATAATTTTCAGATAAATTATAAAGAAAATCTCAAAAACATAAAAAAATTTTTTTTCTCTTTTTTACAAATTTTTGTAGTTTGTATGTTTTTGAGTTTGTTCATATTGATTATATTTAAGGATTAATTATGTTGAAAGTAATAACCAAAAACCATAATTGACATATATAAGAATAAAAATTTATGCATGTATATAATTTTTTATTCTTATATAAAAATGTGTACAACTTATCTAAATGAGTAAAGTTTAAAGAAAGAAAGATAAATCATTGCAAAATACCTTATTTATATTTATTTCAAAAACGTAAGCCTATGCAAAGACTCCTTTGTTACTTTTAACGATTCATACGAAAGTTAAGACTGAACAAATAGCATAACAACTTCTGTTCTAATAAACTAACTTTTCACTGCGAAAGAAACAATATTTTTAATGTTGTTACATGTTCAAAGACATATAATTGGCAAATTCATCTAGAGTTTCCAAGTACTCGATGTATTCATCAAATGTACTCTAATTATATATATATATATATATATATATATATATATCCAATATTTCCTTGAATGAAATATTTTTAATACTTTATTTTCAGATAAATATTTATTGTCACATTGAATTTTTTTCTACATGTTTATATAAAGCTATGCATTAAGATTTAAGACTTTGCATTATGTCCTCAATAAATACGCCCACAGCTGTCAAAATGTCTTTCAAATAATAATAAAAATCCAATGGAAAATAGCATTTTAAACCCCCTCAAATAGCTGTTAGTTCTCCTTCATTTTTTGTTTATATACATGTAGCCTTTATATATATATATACTTTTATACATGTATAAAGGCCATGAGTCCTTAGTGTTATTTGACAGAAATATCTTCTTTTTTTCATAAAATATGCTACGTCAGCAAAGAAAATATAGTTTGACGCTTAATTTATTTATTACTTTATGTGTCTGTATTTTAGATTTGTGGATTTTTTTGTGTAACAGAGACAAACTATTATTTTTTAGGATGACGCATTATCCTAGCAGCACCTTTCATACAACTTAAACTATCGAAAAGGCCAAATGGATCATATTTGTGATTCTGTGGAAATACATTTCAGCTTTTTCCTAATACCTTCATATTCTAAAAGTACACAATTTCTTTATGCATTATTTGAATACACAAGAAATCCAATAGTTCAAACATCTGATTTACCATGCTGTTATAAAAAATTCTTTGTCATCTTTGTAATTTCTTGTCTCTTATATCAGGGGGTAAGAGTCCTGTTCTCAAACTCTATAAAAAGCTGCAGATTCATAACTTTGGGACAGTTCACATCCAAGGCAAGAAGGAGGCGAATGGCACCTCCCATGATAATGTTTTTTATTTAATCCGTAAAGAGTACATTCACTCATTTGAGTACAGACCCAGTATTCCAATGCATTTTTTCAGAGAAAATCTACATCTTCATAGAGTAAATTCCTTGCCATCCATTGTGCTTGTTGAAAAGCTCCTGATTTGGTCCAATGGATGTCTCGAGGAAGTTTTGTCTCAAACAGTATAAGACACAAGTCGACCACTTCTCTATAATCAGCTCTAGGACTGGTCTTGTCAAGGATTTTTTTCAATTGCAGTTGTATTTGCCTTTAATTCCTTCTTCTTGCTCCACTTCGTCTAAAGTATTAGGATTGCTTTTATCCAAAGTATTCCAATTATCCTTCACGTAGCTAAAAATTGTTGTTTGACTTTTAATCTTGCCAAAAGAGTATCACGTACTCCTCCAATTATAATTTTGGAAATGTGATGGCGAAAGCAAAATAAAACATATTTTTGCCAAGTTTTTTCTCAATTTTGCCGAACCCTTCCTTTGTTTTCCTTTGTATTTGTCTAAAAAGTAAGTAATTTAAACTGCGCATATCGGTTGGTATCATATATACCTATATATTATAGCGTATTTTTATAAAATTAATAATTATTTTAGGAAAAAAGGTAAAATTTTAGTTTTAAAAATAATTTTCCTTCCTTTCCAATGTTGAAATATATGTAATACGACGTACTTGCATAGCTCTCTTAAAATATGTGTTTCTATATATGTAGTCGGTTACTAAATAAACTTGAAATTTAAAAAAAATTGCATTTTTATAAAAAATGTTTTTGTTTTCATACCCTTTTGTATAATAATTTTTTCTTTAAATCTCATTTGTACTATATCATCAAAAATTAACTTTCATTGGCGCCGCCCTAAATGGCCCATGCGGCAGGCATTCCGGCGGCCCAAATTTAAAAATATTTTCCTCTCGATTATTTAAGCCTTGGAGAACCAGAAAACATCTATTTGAATAAAGAAAAGTGTTAAATATGAAATCATAATAATATATATATATATATATATATATATATATATATATATATATAACGTAGAAGAAGAGGAATTACGTACTTTGACATCATTAAACATTTTAGTTTAAAATTATTCATGGCCTGATAAGCCTACCCGCACATATACAGATTAATAACAACGGGTACAGAACATTTAAAAGAAAAGCAAATGAGGGCTATCATGACATTAAAATTGTATAGAAATATAAAAGTTTTATCAAAAAGTCATTTTTGTTTAAAAGCTTCACACGATTTAATAATTCTTTTTAACAAATATTTAGTAGGAACTTTGGGGTAGAATTTGATCAAATCCCCATCATACTGCTATCCAGATTTTGACAGCATTTGGGATTTTTTTAAGGAGAAGACCGAGTATCGAGCAGCAGAGGAAATTTAAATTTATGAATGTATAATACTTACAATCTGTGTCGCACTCTTAGGCATAATAAAACTAGAGACGTGTTAACACTTAAATAACTCTATTCTTACTGATTCATAATGCCGCCAAAATATATATACAAACTCCTTCCTAGTGATGAGACGGCCCAGAGTGATAGACCGGTCCAGTTCATGGTTCGAACTCTTGCTACATAATCTATTTTAACAACGATCTCATAAGTCTGGCTTTCACTTGCTATCTCGGGTTGGAAGTAAATTTTCCCATTCAAACATATTGACATCTTTTGGATTTTATTTATCTCTTTTCGAAGCTCCAAAAGATAGTTTTTGTCTTGTTTAAATCAATCAAGGAATTGGAACTGAAGGGGAAAAAATGGTCAATAATTACTTTCTCCACTTATACAGATGACTCTACATGCCTTACCTTGGATTAGTATTCGCTACATTATAAACCAGGACGACCCACAAGCATTATAACAAAATCATTAGAACTTTTATAATATTCCAGGAAAGGAGAAGAAAGATGCTAGATCAAAGGTTAATTTAAAGGTTCTTCAATGCAAGTAAATCTAATTAACATTCATTTGATGCAGACAAATTTTAATATGAGAACGTAAAGCGTTAGTAATGTTATTAAAATATTTTAATATAAATAATAATCAGAATTAATTGAAATAAGTACCTTGCACATTTGGAAAAGAAGGATCATACCATTAAATAGTTTATGATTTGTAGGAACGATAAAGTTTTGCATTGGATTGGTTGAATCATTAATTGACTGAACTCGAACATAAGACAATGCAGATATATTATCTTCATGGTGTTAGCTTAGAGCGAAAGTATATTCAACTTATAATATTGAGGTGCAGGTTCACTCCCCGAGAGGGGGAAGATCAGTGTTGTTCAACCTCATGGAAAAATTTTGTAGTTGGATTTTATAGTGATTATTTGTATCCTCTCAGACGCAATTAAATCGAAACGATAATATAAATATCAGATTCCTTCCTCCATTCAATGTGTTCAAAAATATAATAAGCATACAAACATGCCAAAAATGACAGAGTATAATGTTCTGAATATATGTTTGCGAAAACTCATAACAGAGAAAGTATATTATTATTATTTTTTGTAGAGTATAAGCTCCAAACTAGAAAGTTATAAATAATATCCTAAAGAAAAATAAGGACATGCTTTTTCGAGGGTATATGAGGGTTGGCCAAGACTAGGAGGCAACTGCATTGGTCTGTATGGAGTACAGCGAGAAAAAACATATGTCATTTATTCATATTGCCTTCCAACACTTAAGTTTACGCCAAAATTTAATATTTGTCTGTAAATTGCCCAATTACTTTTTATTATTCTCATGTTCGTTTTTAAATGTAATATAATACATAAATACATAAAAACCGAGCAAATGCGTAATAAAGACATAATTAAACATTTTAGTTTCAATTTTTTGCTTTGGGGTAGAACACATACAATAAAATAACATATACTATCAGGTAAAAGCTAAAGCGTTAAAGTAAAGTAACGCATGCATAACATAAAATTCTTCCTTTTTCCCGAAACGAATAGGCCAAAATTTTAGTTTTTCTTTAGTTCATAAGGGGCGCTTTGATGCTAGAGCTCTTTGAAAATAATAACAAAGTCCTTTTAATATTTATATTTGGAGACGTTTTTTATCTTGATATATTTCAAATCATCAAACTTAATCCCTTTAAACCGGTTTTAAATAGGATTTTGACGTAATTTCATGGACTAGCGAAATCTAATGTTAAAGAAAACAACCAAAATTTGGGTCATTTTTTTTTGTTTACTTTTTCCTTGCATGCGCTACTTTACATTAACACTTTAGTAAAAGCTATCAAATTAGCATAATAATTTTTGCGAAGCAAGTAATAATAATCTTACATACTAAATATAACCAATGTAACTAAAAATATAATAAAGTTATGCTAAAAATTACAAAATCTTTTGTAAATTATTATTATAGTCTTTGGTTTTGGATGAAAGGCTTGATAATACTTAATTATCCTTCCGGCGGACGTCCACGTTCCTCCTTTGTCTGGAGGGGGATTTTCAATGATGATGCTGCATATCTTGCCGCAGCAGATAAAAATATGCTTCTTAGCTCGTGCGGATGGAGGGGTTCATAGGAGTTCAGCTTATGAGAAATTAGGGCCTTAGAGTTCATATCACTGAAGGTCAACGCCTTAGTTTCCGGAGACTTGTTGCTTTTCCCAAGGCCGAAAAGGATAATGCCTTTCCAAGCATTCTAAATTCATATTGAAGGGAAAGTAGGTTGAGCAGTAGGAATTTTAACTGCGCGGCATTCAACAGATAGATGAATTGTTGAGTTAAACAAAAGACCGCAATCTTTACACGGCCTAGAAAAAATATAAAGATCAGCCGAAATAATCAGCTGTGCTGTTAATTTTCTTCCGTCGTGGATACCTTATAAAGATTGTGGAATCCGATTTTTCCAAATCGAAGGGAGACCAAGTTTTCAAATATGTATTACTTATTTTTTCTACCTCTCTTTGATGAGATGGAGGAGACATTTTTAAGTGCCATGGCTTCGCAAAAATGTGTTGCAGAGAAGTCTTTGTCAAAGGATATTTAAATCTCTCATAAAAAAAACATTTTCTTTGCAGAGACTGTAAGAATTCCGAACTTGATAGCCATTTCCTCCAAAATGACCGTTTGAGGTAAATTTCGAAAATATAATTGCTTGTGAGCGTTTTGTTGTAAGACATCTACGGCCGTATTGTTGTCGTAGATAGGGTGAAGTTTCCATAGTACACATTGAGATGCACCCCGAACCCGATAAAGTCGTGAAGTTAAATGGTTAGTTAAGTCTGAGCCGAACATCAACCACCAGTAGATTTCGTCAAAAGCTACAGATCTTCTCCACTCGATAGATTTTTTTGTAATTTCATTAAAGATTTTAATATACATTTGGTATAATACAACTCAAGCGAGAAATACCTCCCCCGAACAAACGTTTGGTCTCAGAAAAGAGGGAAGTTTATGATGGTGAATAAGGCACAAACCATTTTTTATCCTCGAGAATGACTTTTTCGGCAATTAATGGACGAGAGGACGCTTTGTATAACATTAGAGGGACAACTTTCAAATTATAAAAGTCAATTCTTCTCTGAATGTTGAAGCTCCTTCATTTTGCTATGTTTCGAGGGATGATTGAAAATACATTCATCCAGTTCTTCTTTTCAATTCCTTTATTATTCCAGGTAATTCCTAGAATGTCCACATGGTTCCTAATTTGGTACGAAGTAATTACACTTTCTTTAGGGTTTCATTTTACAAGGGCAGTATCGTTGTCTTTGCCTTGATGATAGCTAGGCCTGATATTCGTTTGTATTTTGAAAAAAAGTTTAAAACGATTTCTACTCTTTTACTAAGAGTAACATCATCGACGTAGAGGTCCATTAAATGTCTTGAACCTTTGATGTCCACACCAAACCCTCCATACTTTTTCAAAGCCATCCGAATTAGATCCTCAACCGCTGCTACAAAAAGTAAGGGAGAAAATGGGCATCCTTGCCTACATTCTTAAGGTGGATGGGATCACTTTCAATTCCATTAAGTGATATTGCCGAAGTTCCATTTAGCGGTATTGCCCGAAAGGGATTGAAATATTCCTTTGGTAAGAGTTTCTTTACCGCATTTATAATGCGAATATGCGATATAGAATCGAAGGCCTTTTGAAAACCAATAGCAATGATTGCTCCGAAAGTTTTTTTCTTTCACCAAATCTTTAATAACATGAAGTTATTATGTATAAAAATACATAAATGGACATGTAATCTAAAATTAAAACTTCTTAAAAGATTAAAACAATTTTACATTTCTGACATCATATAAAAACTGAATACACTACAATGAAACAAATAATACGGATTAGTAAAATTTCCCTAATTTTTAAAAGATGCTTTGATTTTGATGTGAAGTACTTAATTTCATTCACGGCAACGGTCCAGGAGTTGTCCAGAAGCGACGGTATCCTTAGGGAAAGGGCTCCATATCTTGCCGCCGCTCAGAGCATTATGGCTCTAAGTTCCTCAGATCTGATGCATTCGTTTGCAGTTAACCTTTTTGCAATAAGTGCTTTTTGCATTTATGATTGTATTTATAATCGCTTTAAAAGTATTGGATTGTTTTTTTTTCCTTTATTAGGAAAGCCAAACAATGCAATGCTTTCAAAATGTTATTGGGACACTTGTCCAATCCCTTAGCATTAAGAAGTAAAAAGGACATTAAAATTGACACCGCAGGGCAATCAGTGAAAGCATGCAACGTGTGGACATATAATTTGCCACAGTCCTTGCAATGATTTCTAAAAAATTATGCAATTAGAGGAAATCTGTAATTGGGCAGTAATTTTTTTCCCATCATGAATCCCTGACGTGGAACGCATAATTCTTTCCTCCAATCATCGGCAAGCTCCAGTAAATCTATGTAAAAACTTACTAATTTATTGACCCTCTCCTTGAGATAAGGAGGCTGCATCTTGAGATGCCAGGGACACGGTAACTTATGCATTTTAGCAGCTCTTTGAAGAGGGTATTTAAATCTCCCATCCTCACAGAAATCGAAGTACATTAAGAACTAAAATCATAAGCGCCATGAGCTAGTGCTAAATCCTCTAGAAAAGGTGGGGCGCCCAAATTTCTAAAGAAGAATAGTTTGCTTACATTTTGATGAATTATGTTCATTATACTTTCTCCACTATATGCCGAACTAAACTTCCAAAGTATACGCTGGGCTGCTGCCCATACTTTTGATAAAAATTATGTTGTCTTATTAGTTAAAATGGTACCAAATAATAGCCTTAAATTACCTCTTCTCCATTCCGTTTCTGGATTTTTGGTTAAGTCGATAAAAACTTTTATATAAATCTTAGGAATAATAAAGGATAAAAGGTTAAAGAGCAGAGAGCCATAAATGCTCCTCTTCAATGACCTTTTCTGCTATCAGGGGAGAAGCTCTATACAATACACTAGGGACAATTTGAGTATTGTATAAATCAATCCTCTTTTGTGAATTAAAAATTATCCGTGCGGAAATTCGATTTGAATTGAACAGAACAATTATCAACATGGATCCCTTCCGATCCCCAGTCAATTCCTAAAATAGAGACTTCCATCTTACCGAGCAACCCCCAATATTTTGTCTTTCCTTTGCGTCATATGCGCCAATAGGAAGAACAAACGTCATCGATCGATTTAACTCTAATCCTGACCTCTTTTGGAATTTCTCAAAAACCTCAAAAGAATTTCAACTCTTTTGATGAGTTGGGTCTCCGTATTGGCTTCAACCGAGAGTGTTACGTCATCAGAATACAAATCGATGAGATGCGTGTAATCTGCCATCTTAAACCCAAATCCATTATATTTCTTTTTTAGAAGGAGGACTAACTCTTCCATAGCTAAAACAAATATAAGAGGGGCAGATGGGCACCCTGTCTGCAGCTCTTCTTCAATTCTATGGTTTTTCCCTGTAAACCTCCAACAGAGATCAAAGATGATCCATTAAGTAGGAGTGCTCGGACTGGATTGAAGAAATGTTTGGGCAAAAGACGTTTTGCAGATCGAAAAATGTGTACATGTGAAATCGAGTGAAAGACTTTTTTGAAATCGATTCCTATGACTGCTCCAAATTTATTCCACCTTTCGACAGAATCCATAACAGCTTGCACGTTGTGTGAAACATCCGAAATTCTTCTGTGTTTAAAAAACCCTTTTTGAGAAATACTAATCTTTTTATTTAGCTCCGGTTCCATCTCCTGGGCCAAAATACCCGAAAGAATCCTATAAATTTGTTAAGAACAGTAATTGGACTCCAGTGATTGAAGTCCGTTCCATTACCTTATCTTAGAATCAGTACAATTCTCCCTCTGGTGAGGGATTTGGGAAGCTTGCCTTTCAATTCCATGGATTCTCCTATTTGAAGAAGGAAAGGAGCAATTTCTTCCGGAAGGCGATTAAATAGTCTCCATCAATTCCATCGAATCCAGAGGCTTTTTTTATCTTTAAATTTTTTCTTAATGTACGTTGAGATGCGTTCTAAAATAAAGATCCGACGTCTAGAATAGACTTTTTTCCTGGGAAAGTTAGGTCGTACAGATTGTACTACTTCCTGGAAGCGATTATGAAATATTCCAATATTTCATTGGGTTTAGTTAACTTTTTACCTCTATGCAAAATACACTTAATAGTCTTTGCAGAGTACTTATCTTTTATAAATAAATAAAAATAAAGTTTTTAGTCGTACGTTCGTCTGATTTTCCTTTTCAACTTTTTGTGACATTTCAAACTCTGCCACTTCGGCGAGCCTATAAACTTTTTCTAATTCTGAAGAGAATATTCTCGCGAATAGAGAATGTTCCATCATTAGCTTTTCCATCTTGCGCTGATCTTCTTTTGCCCTTTTCATTTTATTATGAATAAACTGTGCAGTAGTAATGCGAATCACACTTGTTAAGATTCGAGCAGCCTGTTCTGCAAACGCTGAGTTTGTTGGAACTTCCTAGTAAATTTCTTTTTAATTTTGATATGTACTTATCATCCCTTTAGCGTTCAAAGTGGAATTTTGAAACTCTTCAATTTTGGGGGAAATGCATCTCTAAGTTTATAATATAATGGTCAGAGAACGTTTTCTGGCCTGTAAATACCTTTTTGACATGTGTTATCAAAGATGGAGAAATAAGTGCCAGGTCGATTAGAAAAGATTGTTTCCCATTTCTCCATGACACTAATTGACTTGGACTGAATTTATTAATACAATCTACCAATTCCATCCACTTATTATTGCATTAAAAAAATGGAGTTAGGATATTTGGCCAAACGATCTAAATCGACATTAAGGTCGCCTATTAGAATACAAGGAAGATGACTAAGCATTTGGAATCATGCAGAGCTTTAAAATATGCTGAAGAACGTGCATTAGGTCCATATGCGTTAATAAGACAAAAACTAAATCCATTTGAAGATATGTAAATTTTATGCCAGTCACTTTCTTGTGAATATTCTTCCACACATTCGACCACGTTAATCTTTTTTGAAACAAACGTAAGAACGCCTCTTCTGGACTGAGATCCTGTGAAAAAGGTGAGGGATTATTCCGGTTGGCACATTTTACAATCAAAACTACAAGACGAAGAACTACCATGTCTTGGAGACATATTATATCAGGATAATATATAAATAATGATTTCAATAGGGCATGTCGTCGCATTCTTTCCAACCTCCCCTTGAGTTAATTGAAAGGATTCTCCTTAATCCCATATTTGCCTTCTTTTCATTTGAGATGTCCTGTTCAAAATATTTCGTAGTTTTAACTTGAGATGATACACGAGAGCTTATGAGAATAAGATTTTAATGTAAAATTTGTCACTTTCTTTGAATTTTTGTGGATTTAATATCTTGGTTGGAGACTTGCCAATGACTTCTCTACTTCTTTTTGAGGATTGAGATCGAGTTATCCCTTTTATAATTGCTTCGGAATTTAAATGAGAGGCTACATGTTTTTTGGGTTTCTACGACCCCTGGAGTCAAGAGCCAAGCCATTTGAAGTCAGATGTTCCATTAGAGGTACCGTTGACAAAGGAATATTATTTTCTTGGTCGATATCATTATTTTGAGATGTGGAAACATCCCTTTCCTTTTCTGCTTCGACCTGATATCATTGTCATCACAGTCGTTGTTAGAATCATTATTAGGTAAACCCGTATCAATGACTTCAACATCTTTAAGACTTCTTTCTGAAGAGGGCCTTTCCGTCAAGTCTTTTATCGGATTCCGAACGTGAAACAGGTTGGGTAGGATAATGTAATTCTACAATCTCTTCTGTTCTCACGTTCACTGCAGATGCAGACGTATTTGATACTTCATTATTTTTTTTCAATCTTTCATCTATACCTTTTTTAAAAGGTCTGTCATATTCGAAAAAAAATCCCGTTTTTGGGTACAATGGTGCTTCATATGCCCAAAGTTAAAATACCTCTGGCATTGCAGCTTTACACCAGAGAATTTGAGATTTATCAAAAAACCCTGGAAGGGATAATTTGAGGAATACATGTCGGATCTGAAACAATTTCGACAATGTAATCACTGTCTCTCCAAATATCACGGTAATTGCCATATTTTTCTTCTGCTTTTATATCTGTAGGTTTTTTTTTGGGTAATGGTTTCTTATTTCACCAAATTCACCAGACGAGATTCGTCAAATCTTTTGAAGGTGTTAACCAACGTGATTTTTAACTTTTTCTTTCTATCTAATGATATCTTGTCAAGACCTTTTAGTTTACAGGTCATGTATTCAAGAATACCATATTTGTTCAAGGCTTTTGTGCGAGGTTGCTTTTTCAAGTCTTCTAACCTCGCCCTGATATCAATGGGAAACCTTGTATAAATACAATCAGTTCCCAAGCCGTACCTAGGATTAGCCCCAGCAATCTCAAATTCCTTAAATCCAAAAAGGATAGCCAAGTCATAAATCTCTAGCTGCTTTACATTATCATTTTAAAAGGGTTTCCATCGGAGTCATCTAATATGACGAAAGTTTTCCTTTCTTCCTCCGAATCCATGGAGGCTTTAATGTTTCTACAGACATCACAGATTCTTCTTTTTGAGAAAGCCCTTTTGCGGAGTGCCAATCTTGGTGTTAAGAGGGGTTCCCTTTCTTGGCAAGCACTCCCGATATTATTCTATATGAATAATTGAGAATGGTGATGGGCCTCCAGTGACTAAAGTCTGACCCATCATCTTTCTTTGGGATTAAAGCAATCCTACCCTTAGTAAGTTCCATAGGCACATTTTCCCTCCCCCCCCAAAAAAAAAAATATATATATATATATCTTGGAACATATGGACTTATGTTTAATATTCCTTGATTATAACTTAATATGCCCAAAGATTCTCAACACAAGAGAAGAAAAAGAGGAAAATGCCATTTGTAAGTGTGACCCCTTGAGCTCACAAGTCAAGTTCTAGCAATTCATTAAAATATACTCTTATTCCGTCCATAGATATTTTGAAGAATGGTTCATTAATTAAGTTTCTCTACGTAGAGTCATTTAAATCAATGTATGTGTAGAGTTTAACATGTCAAGAGCTGTGGAGTTATGTATTCATCTCTATATAGAGAGAGTAATGAAGCAATGAAAAAATGGATGACTTATGATTTTTCTTGTGACTTATATTATATCATAGGATTGTTGTTATAAAATAACATTAGAAAGCCATTTTCTAATAATAATACATTTATAAATTGAAAGTCAAATGTTATCCATCATTACTGATTTTTTATATCAAAAAGAGTAAATATATACCTTTTATATTATATTCCATTCTTGGTTGTATGATTAATATATTGCGTATGTGTGCAACGTTTCCATGCAATAACATAATAACATAGTTTGGTTTATTTTTTTTTTTCATACAATTCAACGATTTGAAGTCACGAAAGAATTGCAGGCAAAGGGAAAAAATATATTTCAACAATGAAACAAGATTGATTGGAGTATGGATGATTGTCAAATTTAATTGATTAAATATATAGTAGATCTGAATAAAGTTACTCATGTTTTTCTTCTATTGCAGTTACAAAATATACAGAAGGACAACAATGTATAAGATTTTTTTTGTTCTATTTAACATGAAACTTTAATCTTCTGATTTTATTTCATAAATTATTATCAAAAAAATTGTGATATTTATAAAAATATATAAATACACACACACACACACCTATATATATTATATATATAGTATTATAAATAATATAATATAGATACCATATATATATATATACTTGGTATTTTCGTATTTTTTTATCAAGTTTTTTTTCAGTTGTATGTTATTTTCAAAATCATTATCGGTTTGATTACCTCCGACGAAGGAGGTATTGGTTTTCACTGGCGTTGGTTTTTGTTGGTTTGTTTTTTTTCAGCAGGATAACTCAAAAAGTACGAAGAGGATTCGAATGAAGCTTTGTGGAGTTGTTGGAAATGCCAAAAGGACAAGTGATTAAATTTGGCATCTCTGAGTGCAGAATTAAGATGCAAAATGAACTAAATACTTATAAATATTTCAAGTTAGCCTACTCTGGCAATAGATGTCGCTGTGCTGTGAAATTGGGTGCCGGGAGCGTCTTCCTCTCGGATTTCCGTCGAGGGGACCTTCCCCCGTCCCTCTACGACGCCCCAGTCGTAAAAAATCAGCCTCGGAAGGCTCATAAGGACCCCGTGACGGTGGAGGTTTGCACTCTCTGAGTGTATATATGCCGCTAGTATATACTTGTTATTTATATATATAATACGAATACACGCAAAAGAATATATGCTGCTATAATTGACATTGGGCTCGTCTCTCGATGTCAATAAAAATACTTTTTTATACGTACTTTTAAATTTGAACAATACAATGGGAACTCTATTTCCTCAGAGTGTCTAATAACTGACCAAATCTAAAATGGAAGTTGATTATTTAATTTATTTAAATCCACAAAGATTTAAAGAAAAAAACAAATAATCTGAACCTACCTTTTATTTTAGGACATAATTAAATTTATAAAAAAGTGAGAATACGATCTCTTTATGCTTACGTCACTGTCAGTTCATCCCTTCAACGCTGACGTCATAGTACCTTACGTTCCCTCCTTTTTATATATAATTCGTATTCATGTACTCAGGTGTGTTAGACTTATATTTATAAAATAATCCATTAATAGAAGCTATATATTTTGTGTGTTACTGGAGATCCGTGAAACCCCACACTTATTATCTTTTTTGATTTTTTAAATAAGGTGTTTGAAGAAGTATTTTTTCTATATTAAAAATATTTTACATTTAGTTTTGCATATTGGAATAGTTATTAGGCCAGACTCTGTATAGCTGCCGATTGTGGGCTTTTGTTCAATACAACTTTGCATGCTTTTGTTGACTGTCAGGCGTCACATAGTAAATAAATTTGTAGCCCACAATCAGGGGCCTAGAAAAAAAATGTGCGGTCAGATATTGCAAAGCTACGGTACTGTTTGGTCTCGGCAAAGGTGATAAGTCAGCTAGGTCGAAAGCAATTAATAACTCCCTTCTAAACGCTAAAGGTCTCATCGCGAGGTGCATCACCAATAATGTTCCCATCAAAGCCTCTGATTTGAGATCCATCATGACCTCTGCTGCAGCAAGGTATACTGCTCTGGACTTCAAGATTCCCTCACTTTTGGATTCCACATGGACGTTAGCGGCGAGGGAGGTGAAATTTTATCCTTCATCTCACTCTGCCATAGGAAGACAATCAAGAGAATACTGAAACTTTACAAGAACTGTTATTGATTAATTTTCGTGTAAATTACTGTTTTTATGATTTGTTAATTATCTGTGTGGTTTTAGATTGGATTGTTGAGTGTATCTCATGACTTGTTTGTTTGTTCCATTACGTTGCTAAAAATATAAGCTAGAATGCTTATTTATGTAAAAAATACGCATTAGCATCGTTTTTCTTTTATACATTGTATATTTTTTTGAGCTGTGAAAAAAAAAAAGAAATAAGGCAAGACAGGCAATCATGGCAATGGCAAAGTGTGTCAGTACTTATCTTTTTCACAAATGATACATTTTGATTTCTTAACTATCCTATTTCCAAAGGTACATTTCCCTTATTACTTCCCTCTAACTAAAAACTCAAAAAAATTATTATTTTATACTTTTTTATAAACTGTGATACTTTTAAAATACCAATGAGAAAATTTTATTCGTTTGAGGTAAATGACTTAAAATTTTATTTATAATGCATTTGATAACTTAACCGTAAAGTTGATGAAAGTTGTAATCCCATATAGTTGTGGAAAGCTAGATCTTATCTCTGACCAAAAACATATTAGTATCCCAACAATTTGCTAAATTTATTTCTGACAAAATTTATAATCCAGCATTTTTAATCGATTGCTTGGTTTCCATGCAAAGTTCATCATTAAAGTTTGTCATGACATTCAAGGTGGTCTTTATGCATATTAATAATATGGAGCGGATCATATGCAGTGCAAAGATTGCAAAAAAATATTAATGAACATTAATAGGGTAATGACTACAGATATTAGGTTGTTCCATAAATATGAGGTAGGTTAGCTATCTTGAAAAGTTCACACGATATCTCAAAATTTCACAGGAGCGTTCTTATCGCATATTTTTATGCATGGGAACAAACTGTATGGCACCACTCAGGTTAGTATATAAGGTGAGTAATCGCGTCCATTTCTATCATTTTTCTACTCGCCGCTGAAAATGGAGACATCCGACTTTCGCTCTACTTCTTGATCCGGATCAAGGTCGCCAGGACAGTCAACGAGATTCACGGGACCTGCTCTCTACTACTTCCCTGACTCCTGCCTGGCCTCTCCACCTCCAGAGATGGCACACTGAGTTCGATAAGGGTGTTTTGCCCTGGAGAAGAAGACCCGTCCTGGACGTCCCCGGTAGACGAGGACAGAGGAGAATGTGGCCCGTGTGAAGCGCCTGGTCGAGGATAACCCCCGGATTACCACTCGACAAGTTGCTGCAGAGGTGTCCCTACCATCTACAACTGTTTTCAGGCTTCTGACGGAGTATCTAGGGCTTCGAAACCTCCTCAGCGTGCTCCTCCCTCACCAGCTCTCTGAAGCCAACAAGACGCATCGAGTGAAGTGCTCATGTTTCTTAGTGCAATGAAGTAATGATGGGAGAGAGTTATGTGTAAATGTTTATGGGAGTTGATTATTAATATAAAAGTTTTTGTGCTATCAGTTGTTTGTAGTAATTTCAGGTCTTTTTTATTATTCACTTCTACTGAATATTTAATCATTTGGCCTGTTGGAGTACTTAACCTTGGTGCATCTTTGACTTCTATTTAGTCTGACCATCTTTTTAATTGGCCTAAATTAGGCCTGTGAATTGAGATATATTTATGTGCAAGTTGTCAATATATCTGATCAAAGTAATATATAATGTCTACTTATGTTATTTATGTGACCTAGTCCATTTTGTTGTTTTTAAAATATGTTAAATGTAAGTTACTGGCATGCAGAGGTTGATGTTACACTGTTATAACGGCTAAATTGCTTTGGGCTGCCATATAAGTGTACGCTTAATTTTGAGGGTATTGTAGCCTATTACAATTCATTTTTTATGTATAGCAGGCCTTCCTTAATTATATAAAATAATATGTCTATACCTCATGTCTTCAGAGACTGCAGAGAAGTCTACAGGCTTTGGAAGAAATCGACAAGACCTTTGAGGAACTTTTGGGGAGACGATCAACGCGGGATGAGAAGCTCTACGGTTTTCATCCCCAGTCGAAAATTTTCAGGACTGCCTCAAAAGTAATTGCCAAATTTCAAACCCTGATAGCTTATGCTTATTTTACAAAATAAATTATACAATTCCATGTGTCACCGTTGCTTTATATGAATTTAAATTTTTAGAATGTTTTTTATGTTATTTTTTTAAAATCACTGTCCTTTTAATACATCTCTTTTTTTGTATTACGGTTTTTAACTGTTTTATGACAGTTGTTTGAAGCTTTATCTTGTTAGTATATATTCGCCTTTGCATTTTATGTAATATATAATATATATTTATTTGTTTAGTGGTTAGTCTTGCCAGGCCAAAAATGTATCGGTAATTTGGCCCCCCGAGGTCCAACTTGAAAACAATCTGGCCCTCTGACAGATTTGATCCTGGCATCCCTGGTCTAATTTGTCCTTTTTTGTCGCTACCAGAAAACTTTTTCACTATTAATGAGAAACTAAAAAATGATAAGAATGTACCATGTTTAGTAGCTAATATTTCCATGAAATAATTATTTTTGATAAAATCTTGACATATTATTCTTAAAGAAATATCATTTTTGAATACTGGTTTAATAGCGAAGCAACTCAATATCAGAAGAGGTTGTTATCAAACTAAATGGAAGTTTTGCTTTGGGTGGAACATTGTAGGTTTTTTTTCTTTAGGGATTAGTTGGGTGGGTGTCATAACAACATGATAAAGTGTATATATATATAATAAGTAATGTAAGACAATATTTTATCAGAGGCAAATTGGAAGGAGGATGAAATCCCTTTGCAAACATTATACTACCAATATATTTTTTATTTCTTTTCTTCCCTCAACGAAGCACTATGTTTCGTAGATAAAATAACAAATATTTTCCCCTTTTTAAATGCGATATCAAGTCACGTATTGAAATGATCATCAATATAGAGAAAATGTGATAATAGTAATAGTCATCTACCATCACTCATGAAATTAAACTTGCATCCTACATTTCAAGTTAATGTTGTTCATCATCGTTTTGTAGAAGAGTTATATATATATAATCGTTATGGTTTTTGGAAACTGTTTTTTTTTTTGCATAAAAATACATTTGATTGATCTTACATAGTTTTTAGTATTTCTTGACTAAACTTATTATTTTGTAAAGGTCATATCTATATTCACAGGAATAATATTTATAATTTAGAAACACATTAGGAAGAAAAAAATTTTCATTCAATATTTTTATGTTGTTTCATGTTATAAAAAATTACTTTCACCTGATTGTTTAATTTTATCCGTCTTACTCTTTGTCCTACGATTTGTTTTAACTCATATTTTCAACTTCTTACCATCTTTATCGGATGCACCATGTCAAAGGTCTGTAATCATTTCCTCCTTATATCAGCATAAACATTAACATTTTACCCTTTTATGTGATATACCAAAAATACTTTTTTAAATTCAATTAATGATAAAGCCAATGTTTAAACATATAATAAAAATACTTTGGAAAAAAACGAGGTAGAGGCAACAATAATTTTTATATATCTATTTTTCAGTCTATGTTTATGAAACGGTTGCAAATGTATAATGGGGGCAATTAATTTAGACACTCAACTCTGGTCTATTAGCACGTTGCCAAAATATGAAGAAAAGTTATACAGTCACGGGAATGAGAAAGTTATCATTTTTTAGTTTCTTTTGGAAACTATTAAGGTGGATACATAAATAAAAATGCATTGCAGTGCATTGAAAAAAATCAGAGCACAATTTAAAAAAATGTTCATAGAATTTTTGTATGAAGACAAAGTAATTAAGAAAATTGTTTCAAAGTCATAGACGAAATTAACTTTATTATTGTTCAAAATATTAAACTATTTGTCACTCTAAGAAGAATCAACATAAATTATACATTTATGCATGCTTATAAATGCATCCACATTGTTTTATGAAAAATGACATGCACATGCATATTGTTTTTATTTATTTGTTTTAAATTTTTATTAATAAGAGAAACAATGGATGCAGCTACATCCTCGACCAAATGTACTCATTAAATTGTGTAGTTACATAATGAAGTGTGTATGAAGGAAAATATTTTATTCGGTCAAAAGTTAAGAACCTTTACTTTTAGTAAGCCATCTATAACCAGGTACGCAGCATCCACCAATGCTGGTGATGCATATATGCATTGGGGCCCGAGGGATGAGGGGCACGAGCCATTGGAGGAAAAGGAGAGAAAAACACTATCATTTTATTTAGCTAACATGAGATTCATAATGATAAGTCAAATAGTTTTAAAAATTACAATGTGCGTAACGCTGCTGCTGGAACGCATTGTGCATGTGACACTAATGCTGGTCACTGATACCCGTCCTTCAGGTCACAGGGAACGTTTGGGACAGGCAAAAATTTCTCTCTATTATCCAACTGCTGACAACCTAGGATTACGTCTTTAAGAGTCGTCCTGATGGCTCAGTTAAATACCTTAGTTTATCATC
>CP045895.1:1659498-1674729 GCA_013387185.1 Caligus rogercresseyi | reverse complement strand
TTCTTCATCGTAGTACATTGACTTGCAGGCTGATCATCAGGATATACGGACTATATTCTTGTGCTAAATGACATTCAACCATAGAGATTAAAAATATAGTGAGCTGTTTCCTTTCAATAGCAGAGAAACATCGTCCTTCAGCTGTCGCTTGTGCCAAACTAAACAAAGTATTTGACCTACGTCATCGTAAGTTGATCATAGAGATAGAAATATTTTTTATATTGGGCACATTGACGTATTTCTCTGAGGAATCTAATAAGCTCTCTATGACTTTATATCTCTATGCATTCAATCCCGAATCATCAAGTGTCGACCATAGAACTAAATAGCCTTGCAGTTCAAATAACAAACTTATTTACTTCTTTGCTCTAAAAAATATTTTTTTTAAATTCCATTCATTGATATAAAATAACAATTGATTTGAAGATTTACTTTCTTTTACTCGTTGTTTAGTATATAAATGTTATATCACTTTGATCCGCCTTTTGATAAGAGAAAGATGAAATATAGTGGTATTCATTGGTTGAATCTATTCAACGACTCTTTGTTCATCCGCCGGATGACTAAGCCAATCCTTGCTTCTCTTTAAGAGAGACTCTGCGACTTCTCTTCAAGCCTTCTCCTTTTTTTTTGACGTCAAATAAAAAAACTTATACATCAGAATAGGAAAACCAGAAATAGCCATTGCAATTTCCAAATACATATTTTCTAATATTTATCATTCTATTAATGATAAATGTTTTGTGCTGTTAATTGATAGCTGGCAGCTGTGATCATGCCACTGACCCCAACAATTAAATTTAATATAATGTAATAGATTTACATCGTTTGCACTTCAATAAACAGAGATTCATTAAAGCGGAGTCGATGTACTGGATCTTGGGTTGTCGAAGTGCTATGCTTGTCTTATTTTTATTATTACTTATTAAAGCAGGATTCCCTCTCGCACACGATTCAACCACAAGGATTTTTTTTATCATACAACAGAGAATTCCCACTTCAAGGCCGTTTTCTCAAGGTCTAACCTTCACTTCCACACCGTACATATGTATAAAATGTACTGATGATTACCAATATAATAATACTTACACACTTTTTATGCTATTATGTTCCCCCCCTGAAAGTTATTATAATTTTTACCTTCATCGAATCAGTCATCTTATTATGCATAAATGGCTCTGGGAGCAAAAGAGTTGATTCTTTTGATTTACTAAAGAAGAATAATGCCTTTATGGAATTTCTCACAAATTCATCTTTTAAATTCAGGCAACAACTCACTTATATTCCTTTTTTTACGTCTTATCGTGAGCATTCATATATAGTTTTTTCATTTGATTACACTGTTATACTTTTTCGTTTTCAATAGTCGGAATGATGCACCCAAGGTCTGTATAATAGGTCTGGGCAATACAAAACAACAATTATAACCAATGACGTCACCGGAGAACGAATTTAAATAAAATGTAAATATTTATTTATATTCGTTCCCGGTGACATCATTGATTACAATTGTTGTTTTGTATTGCCAGACCTTTTATACAGACCTTGGATGCACCATTGTTCGACAGATATGAGCAAACAAAATATGCAATCCATTATTTCCCTGAGTATGAGCACTTGCACCCCGCCCCGCCACTTCCAACACCCCGCCGTTTCATAATGTATAAACTTAGGTTCCGAAATATTTTTCGCATGAGTCACGTCTGCCAGAAAACATACACAAATCACTTTTACTATATATAATAAGTATTAAATCCCTACTCAAATTATCATTATTGCATCATCTCTTACAAAAAATGGCTTCAATTAATTAAAAAAAGCAAAAATATATTTTTTAGAGGCTATGAGGAAATGTGAAAAAAATCAAATAATTTTATAGTAAATGGAAGGGTTGATAGGAACGGCAACCTTGTAAAAAGAGTTTTCAAAATCAATGTCAAGGTTTCGTCGGTTCCATTGGAAGCTATTAATAAATTTGCTAAAACTCGTGTATTTCTCCAAATAAATATGAAAAAATCGCCTTCAAGAGCAAAAAGCTAGTCATATAAATTTTTAAGAGAGAGGCAAAAAAAGAAACAGTGGATTAATTAAATGCTCCAATAAATTATATACTTTTTTCTCAATATATGTAATTCTAATATTACCTATGTAATATATGATTTTAAACAGTATTTGTTTTGTTATAATATATAAATTATATACTTTTTCTAAATATGTCTTTGTAATAATATTTATGTAATATGATTAAAAGCAGTATTTTGTTTTGTAATAATTTATAATTATATACTTTTTTCTAAATAGTATTTGTAATAATATTTGTGTGATATATTATTATAAACAGTATTTTGCTATAATTTATTTCGTTGTTTTGTATGTGTTTTATCATATAATGATTGAAGAGTTTGCTTTTTCATGAAATATTTTGGATAATTTCAGCAGCTTTAAATCATCAAAAATTTATGAGTAGTCATAAAATTTAATCTTTTTCCATTTTCTAATAGAATTGTATAATTAATTCGTCTATGATCTAATTAAAGGCTAAATTCGATTATATTTAACATATTTTCTTATAAAATAGACCCTCTTTTGGCAAATGAGACGTCATGCTCATGAGGTAGGCTGTGTGGCGGTGTATTTCTTTACTTTCATTGGTTAAAATGGCTCTACCTTGCTTTATTCTATTAATAGCAAATGTGGAGGACTCCATTCAAGGATTCGCCGCCAATGACGTCATGGATGTAGGCTACTGAAGAAGAGACAATGAGTAGTTTTAGGGATGAGTTTCTTCTCTCTGAATTGATATTTTGTAGCATAATGTCAGCTGCTTTTTTATTATTCTTCCTTCTCATTTTCTTTCAACCAATCACGCTGCCCTAAAATGCACCAACTTTTCTCTATCCTTAGCAAATAAACTTCCAATATAATTTCCTTTAGCACGAGGAGTTGCCTTATGGAATCAATAATGAATTTTGAAAAAGTCTATTCTAAGGACTCGTAAATGACACAACAAAGAATGATGTTTGTATCTCTGAGTGGAGTTGAAACTTTTACAACCACATTTGAAATGGTATCATATTTTATATTGTCAATCAAGGTTCAAGAAAGAAATCTCATTGGTGGTTCATAAATTACTGAGGGAGCAAGTTTTGAATCCAGTGGCTCACTGCTTCTCAAGGGGATATAATGGCAGACAGAGTGCGATAAAAAACAACGTGACTCTTCCAATGCTTTTCATAATGATTTTTTTTCTTTTCCCCTTTTGTATATATTTAAAATACTAAATGAAGCATTAAAGTACAAACACCAAGTAAAAATGCATAGAAAAGGGAGCTCGATAGCCGTGCGTGTAAGGCGTGTTCAACTCTCAATGTTGGGGCGCAGGTTCGAATCCCGAGAGGGGATGGCATTTTGGTCTACCTCATTGATAAGATCCTAGGTTCGATAGACTAATTTTAACGATATAATGCTTATTTATATCCTATCGGATGCAATTCGATCGAACCATATAGGCAAAAAAAAAAAAAAAAAAATGCATAGTTATGTCTTAAAGGTCAAGCATAGAGATAAAGTAAAATGATTCTTCCCCTCAGTATTATGATTTCTAGTTATCATTATCATTTTTTTTTTGTATTTCTAAGATAACTTTGAAATGCATTGATAAACGAAAGTACATAATATAAAATAGAGTAAGTACTTGATTGTATATAAAATGCGGAGTGAGGAAATAAGTTTGACTGATAAAAGAAAGACAAAGATTCAGTTCATAGTTGACATATATAAATAATTACTTTCTATATACTTTTAAAAACTTTGTTGCACACAGGTACATACAAAAAATATTTTGAATGTTTGTGAATGTAAATACTTCCTTTACACATGAAAATATCTCTTAAAACCACATAAAGTTAAAAATAAATAAAGCACTATGAATTTGATAATATTTTATAACATGATTTAAATAATACTTTTTTTGGATTAGAATGCATTTACAAACAAGTATTTTATTGATAATTACGTAATTTTAAGAAATATTAACACAAATATCAAAAACTTAAAAGATTGTAGAACCAAAATAGACCTTTTTCATGTATTGGACTGTCGCGTACAATAGTCTATATATATGAGGTTAATGTTCGGAACTGATCTCACAAACGTATTTCTTCAAGTTGGGCGGCAGCTCAGAGAATAATCTGGAAGAGTGAGCCCGAATTTCTATGTCATTCAAAAGTGGGTATCATTCGAAAAAATCACTTCAGACTCTATTTCTTCAATAATTTGGGAGATTCGGCAGTTTTGGAGGGAAAAACTTTGGACAACAATGTTTTATCCATCCATTCTACTCTCTTTTATATCCATTTGATAACGAAAAGTTTAAATTCCCTCTAAGAAAGGCCGTTTAAAAAAAAATATAATTGCATTTGCCAATTTGAGCTACAAAACTGAGGGGTTGACTGATTTCTTTGTCAGTTTATTAAAGCTTCCTGAAACATGAAAGTAAAGAATACATCAGTCCTTAGTTGGGATCCAGGACGGAAAGACATTCACAAGCCAACTCCAAATATCTTGGAACTGCATAATCTTTTCGACATTTAGGCCCGCAAGTCATAAAGTTTGTCCATCCCTGGTCTAAGGGAACTATAAAAAAGTTCTCTTCCAATGCATTCTAAAAGTTATTAATCTTTGGAGTAATAGCTCCTATAACAAATATATGTGATGACCATAGATATAAGGAATCCAGGGCGGATAGTACAATAAACACTTTTTTATCCCACACCATGATCCCTTTCAGCCCCCGAATTTGCGTGTCTAATAAATTATTCATTTCTAACCAAAGGAAAAACATTGTCGTCTAAGGGGGAACGAATTCAAAATATAGGTACTATTCGATGACTCAATTGAGGAAGAAGGTATTGAGGTATTATTATCGCATGGGAGCGTCAATGCTGTGGTTGGTGTGATCACAGTGTGTCCAAGAGTGCCTTGCCTGTCCAGGGTTTCTATGAGGGAGAAAATAAAAAAAGAAAACACACAGTGGTGGGGAACACATAGGTAGTCCTTTCCTCATAAATATTAAATGGACTATTTGCAAAACCTGAGGAGGGATAAATTAATTATGGAGAGGGAGCTATAAATCTAAAAACTGGAGGAAAATTCCTATCATTAAATACACCCACGATAACTTTTTTCTTCTTCTTAACATTTCCTTCGGGAAAATCGATAAGGGATTCTATACCTATATTTATTCTTGGAAAAAAAGCCATGGGAAAACAGGGTTTATTGATTACATAAATCCTTCAGAGGAGACTACTAATCCTAAGGAAAAGGTTATGCCTTTATCAAATAAATTATATTTAATGGAGTAGAAAGAGAAAATAAGTAATATGACAAGTCAGCACCAGATGGCGACACATCTCTCAATTTAATGAGGAGAAATATTTACATATTCCAAACTTGGTATCCGGAAGAAAATAATCTATCGTCATGTTTTGTTGTCGTTAGCAAGGCGTGATCAGAAGTTTAAAGGAAACTTATATGTAAAATGGATAAAACAAACAAATATATTATTCACAGTTTGAAGATCGGGTTGGATCGTAAATCAGGGACGAGGAATTTCTCTCTCTTTCTTCAAAGTTCAAATCAATATATCCACAAAATGATAACCATTCAAGATGACTCACTTGTCTCGCACGTAACGATCTGAGTATATATATATATATATATATATATATATATATATATATATTATATATATATATATATATTATGATATAAATACACCTGTATCTGTTCTTTACACAGCTATTTGCTATTTCTTACTTTTTAAAAAGACTTTATAAATTCTTTCTGATAAGTTTTTATATTATTTATCATTGCGTATTTTAATATAACTCCTCAATATTGCATGTATATACATATTGAGCCGAGGAAAATAAGATTAGTTCACTTGATAGATTGCAATTCGATTTGAAAAATAAGATTCTAATAAAAAGATTCGTGTTAACTATTCAAACTGCCACAAACGACCCACTACAAATCTTTTGATCGGTAACCGTATTCAGCAGTATATATACTGCATATATATGTATGTATACTGCATATATATAAATATATATATATAATATATATATCTTTATCAAAAATATAGCAAAGCAAATCTAAAAAAACGAACATATATATATATATATATATATAATAAAAGGCGAATAGTTAACAAATAAAATAAAGCTTTAAAACATCGAAATAAAACAGTGATATAAAAAAAATTATAAGGACAATGGTCCTTAAAGAACAAGATCAAAAGAACTCTAAAAAATTAAACTCATATAAAGCAACGGTGACAATGAATTACGTAACTTTATTTTCGTAAAATATGTATATACTTTCTTCTTCGGCTCTTCTGGGCAGTCATCCTCTTGCAGGGGACGCAAGTGGTATCGAATATATCGATCATGTCTAAATGCTTTTCAGCATTCTCAATGGAGTGTTTTCACCAGATAAGAGCTCATTAATCGTCGTTTGTCTTTGTGCAGCTTTTAATGATGATTCCACGAACTTTTTTTTGGCTTCAGCAGCTTCTCCGGGAGGTTTCCCGGTTCAGGATTTCCTCTTATCATAGTGACAGGATTATTGATTATTGGCACCTTCTATTAATAACTCATAAAAGGTCATTTATTTCATCCATAAAAACGTCTATACGTTGTTTAGGTCAGCTTATATATATATATATAGGTATATATATATATATATATATATATATATTCAAAAACATAATAAAATGGAAGACATACTAATTTTGTATTGGCCCTCTGGGTAGACAGACAGGACATAACAAGCCATGTGAAGCAGAAGCATTATGTCTCTAGGGCATTTATGTCTTGCACAATCTACTCTTGCACTTATGAAGGAAAATGAGTATTTATTTATTCCTTTGTGCTCATAAAGGATTAGCTTACGGTTAACTGGGTCAATAGAGGGCAAGAAACATGCAACTAAGTTTATAATTGTAATTACAATAATGTGTTTTATTAATTACGTACACTGACATCACAAAAAGCTTTTATAGGGAATGTAGTATTATTATTTATTTATTTATTTATAAGGGGTGGTTCTGTGAAACGATCTCTAGGAAAGAAGTAGACAGTATGATCATCAAAGCAGCACTTTTTTCTGCTGTCTGATTGGCTGTGTATTTGAAAGCCTGGGTCCTTAGGATTATAATTCATTACGTTATAAGTTAAATACTTCTTCATAAGATCCTATATATGTAAAAGAAGATGCCTTATGGATAAGTTAAAAGTCAGAAGCATAGCCGAAACAGTTTATTGAAATTTAGCATTTATATGGTATTGCAATTACTCAATTAGGAATTAAGGCTGGTTGAAAATGAAGAGAGCGAGTTTAAAGAGGTCCATGATTGCCTGAAAAATCAAGAGATTATGACTCATTACACTGAATAACAAATTTCAATTTTTTTTACTGGAGATGTGAAAAATGATTTAAACTAATTTGGGTACGCTGATTTCAAAAATCAAAACTGTTTTCTGTATCACGTCAGGATTTTCAGTTACAAAAATATTCCCATTGCCTAGAAGTCAGGATTTCAATTACATTTTATTACACTGGGGAACAGTGAAAAAGTTTCTTGGGATATATCAACTGATTTGAATACCTCATGGGTCCCTGATAACTAAATTAAAAAACATTTTGCTCAATCAGGTCATAGTTTTTGAAATTTTGAGTTTTTTGTTTTCGATTTTCAACTTTTAGACAAAAACACAACTTTTTGTTTATTGAGCTACAAAAATGGTATGGGTGTTTTGGAAATGGCATGGTCATATTAGTGGATGCTGAGACTAGTTTAAGTTAAAAATTATCAGAGAGGCCCAAAAAAGCAAAAAATATTTTGACCGATTTCGGGCGATTTTTGTAACTTTTGTTTATAGAGCTATAAAATTCGTATGGATGTTTTTGGAAATGGCATACTCATGTTAGTGGGGGGGGGGGGGAGATAGGTTTTGAGATGATAAATTAAAGATAAATCAACGTATATTTCTTAAACAGTTTTTAGCTTCTAATATTTAAAATTGTGTCTCCTAAAGAATGATAAAAGAGTGGGGCCCTCCCATTGTGTTTGTTACTTGCACAACTTAGGTCTAAAGGCAAGAAGAAGAACTCAGGTTGTGTGTACCTAGGGTGTGCAGAGAACCAAAAAAAACACTCAGATGATTGCCATTGTTGCACTATAAACTGTATAGGTATAAATAAAAAAACAGAAAGAGTTTAAAGTATTCAAACTTGGATTCTGCTATCAGACCAGTGCCCCACAGTGAAGATGTTCCAATTCCAGTGTTCCTATCACTTCCAGATGTTACAGATGATGAGAGTGTGACTGAGCAGTTGCAATGTGATAGTTCACACAATGATGATGATATACACTTTGAAGGTAAAACATCCTAGCCGAAGCAGTGCAACCAGGGTGAATAAAATGACCTTGCGAGAGACTTAAACTCACTCAAAAAATATGCAGAACTTATGACCTCTAGATTAAGTGAGAATAATCTGCTTTAAAGTGGAGACTGTTTTAAATACATTTGTGATGCTTTCCCTGGACTGAGTAAAAAAGAAGGCTGGAATATGTGATGATCCTCAGATCCGAAAGCTAATGAATGATCATCTGTTTGTTTTTACTATGAACCAGATTGTGTATAATGCTTGGAGTTCCTTTGTCTTGTGTGTGGATAATTTTCTTGGAAACAACAAGTCTAGCAATTATGGAAGCTTGTAAACAGTATGTTTGTGAGCTAAAAGTAGCTAAATGTATATATGAGCATCAACTTAATTTCGTTTTCTGTCACCTGGAGAAATTTTTGAAAACCTTGGAAGTGTTAGTGATGAGCAAGGTGAGAGGTTTCACCAGGACATGAGGGACATGTAGAAGAGGTACCAATAAATATGGGATAGCCACATGATGGCTCACTATTGCAGGAGTATAGCTCTTGACTATCCTAATTTGCAGCACAAAAGAAGATCTTTAGAGAGAAGTTTTATACTGCTAGTAATTAGCAATCCATGCATTTTCATTTTGAATATGTTTTTTGTATAGTAAGAAATAAAAAAGCTTAAAAGATAATTTTTGTTTGACTTAAGAAGTTGTAATATAAATAATGCTGAAAAATATGCAAAATTTGGTCATTTTACCAAAAATAAATGTAATTTTTGGGCCTCTATGATAATTTTTCAACTTAAACTAGTCTCCGCCCCCACTAATATGACCATGCCATTTCCAAAAATACCCATACCACTTTTGTAGCTCAATAAACAAAAAAGTTGTGATTTTTTCTAAAAGTTGAAAATTGAAAACAAAAAACTCAAAATTTCAAAAAATTATGACCTGACTGAGCAAAATGGTTTTTAATTTAGTTATCAGGGACCCATGAGGTATTCAAATCAGTTGATATATCCCAAGAAACTTTTTCACTGTTCCCAGTGTAATAAATGAATTTCTGTAAATTTCATTGAAATCCTGACTTCTAGGCAATGGGAATATTTCTGTAACTGAAAATCCTGACGTGATACAGCAAAACGGTTTTGATTTTTGAAATCAGCGTACCCAAATTAGTCTAAATCATTTTTCACATCTCCAGTAAAAAAAAACTTGTTGTTCAGTGTTATCAATGAAGATAAAATCCAACCTCTTCATTGATAAGCCATAATCTCTTTTTCTTACATCTTTTTTGTCATTTTCTTTTACTTTGTAAACGAAGGGGTAAAGAAGTAACACATCCATATCTGTGATCTAAACTAAGATGTTAGCCATAAAACAGGGAACATTTAGAAACAAAGTCTTTTGAGAAAAAAAAAATATATATATAGGATATATATCAGGAAACGACGGGGTACCCGGCTGTATTTGAGTGTCCAGTGTTTTTAGGCACTGGGCCGGAATCAATATTTCTTTCGTTTGTCATTCATAAAGTTTTTTATATAGGAACTTTCAGAATATTATTATCTAAAAAAAACGTTATCACTTTTTTTGAGATTTTTTTTTTTGAGATTCTTTTAATTTTTTTGGAAATTCTTGGATTTTTGGGAAAACGTCGTCACTTTAGAATGTCAAAGGAACGAAAATCTATATTCCCGGCGAAAAAAATGTTTCCCGGTCGTTTCCTGATATATATATATATATATATATATATATTAGGGTTGTTCTTATTTTTCAAATGTTTGAAATGTTAGCAACTTTGTGGATTTTCTGTTTCTTGGTGATAAAAGAAGACGACATACAAAGTTTGAACAAAATCGGTCAACATTACGAGGTCGCTCAAAGAGGTCATAGTTTTAAAAATTAGTAAAAATATAGTTTTCCGCAAATTTCTTCAAAATGGTGGACGTTACAGACTTCAATAATAATTATTAATTTAAAGGAAATCTAATTTACTACCAGACGTATGTTTGATGTTTTTTAATAAAACAAAGTTTTCAGTAAAAACAAAGCAAGAAAGGGAGTGTGTATTGTTAGTTTATTTCATGGCTTTTTGTATCAATTAACTTCACTCGCCTGTAGAAGATGACTTGTTCGCTTTAGAGTAAAATAGTACTTTTAAGTTTAGTAAAACTTTAGATGATAAATCCAAAAATGACCTTGGTTGCATTTTATTAATTCAGAATTCAGTACAATCTGAGTTTACATCATATGATTCAGAGCCTGTATTGACCTATAAGAAATCGATTATGAAAAAAATAAATAATAATGTGTTTCTTAGATGTGCGTCAAGGTATCCTCTCAAAATTTACTTTGTCTCTGACGCATTTATAATCCATTATATGCGTCATTTTGCACGCGAGATAGGCTTTTTTAAAAATATCCAAACAAGCTACAAGGAGGACAGTTATAAATTCGATATAAAAAGAGGTTGTAGGCAGGGTGACCCGATTTCCCCATACTTGTTTATTATGGCATTGGATTGGCTTCTAGTGGAACTCAATGTAACCCAAAGTATAAAAGGCGTGAAAATCGGTACGGAAGAAATTAAAGTTGAAGCCTTTGCTGACGACTTAACGATGTTGTTCTCGGGCAGTGAAAAAGACATTAAAGAATCTGCAGAAATTACATTTGGCACATTAAGGAATTTTTCTAAACTGTTTGGTCTAGAGATTAATGTGGAGAAATCTAAATATATAGGATGCAGTGCTGGGGTATTGGAAGTTATCGGTATAGAAAAGGTCTCCGTGCTTAAGGTGTTGGGATCCTTCATTTCAATAGACGAAACAGACTGGACCGAGAACAAAAAAATGATCGAAGAAAAGTTAAGACGAGCAGCAGCACTCTACTCGAGTGTTCTGAGCCTCAATCTTCCTGCGAGAGTCTATGTTTGGAACACTTTAATATTGCCCAAGGCCACCCATCTGCTAAGATCTACAGCCTATAGTGAAGAACTGATATCGAGGGTTTTGGAATTAGAAACATTTTTCCTCTTTAAAGACAAACCAAGTCGAATTTTCACTAGGAGAAGAATTGTTCTTGCCAAAAAGTGGGGAGGCCTAGGAATGATATGCTTCAAGAACTTTTGGAAATCCATTCTTTTCGGCTGGTTCAGGCGAATTTTGGATATAAATACAGTGTGGGGAAAAATTATGATTGCGAAAATGAAGTTGTGTGGGGTCTCGCATGGGGATGTGGAAGGATGTGGACCGGGAAAAGTTTTAGATATTTCCGAAACAGTAGGTCATTTCTGGGAAAAAAAAAAATTAACCTTGAGCTGTCGAAACAGGTCCTAGAAGAAATGGGTTGGCAAGAACCGGTGAGGGATAACCCTAGACTTTTATTTTTAGCCAATACCTCGGTCAAAAAGAAAATAGCCTTCTTGGGCGAGATTTTTAACAAAAGCCAAATATTCAATGCCAGTGAAGTTTTGGAGAGAGAAGGGATTAGAAGGAACGTCAATTTTAAAAGACGACAATGTGGCCCGAGGGACTCCTTTTTTAATTACATCAGTAGGGTACAAAATACAAGGCTTAGGAGCTTTTTAGTGAAGGAGGGGGACAAAAAACATTTTTTGAATCAAATGGAGGGTAAAAGTGAGAGATTAGGGTTAAGTTTTACAGCGAAAGATATTATAAAAACACTACAGAACGTTAGTTTTACTTTTTCTACTTATTGGACAAAATATAGGGTGGTGTCCAATACACTGAGCTTCGGAAGCATATATGGGAGAACGCAAGAGGAAAGGGTTTGTTATTTCTGTAAGACCGAGATTGAAACAGGAAGGCATTTTTTATTGGATTGTTTTACATTGAAAAAAGTATGGGATCTAGTCATTCAAAAAATTTATACAAGTTTTGGTCATATTTTAAGAATTGATAGCATTGGTTTTATATATAAAGGTCCTGATCAAACCAAAATAAATTTTATTGTCGCAAAAATTCAAAATCTTCTTTACAAACTCAGAAGCGCTAAAACCCCCCTATCAAAAAATGTTTTTAATTTTGTAAATAGATTATTTGATGATCTCTAGTTTTATATGTTAAATTGTTACGATTTATTTTTATTTATCTCAGATTTGGATATAACGATAATATTATGTTAGTTTAAAATAAATGTTGTACGGGTGTACAAAAAAAAAATAAATTCAGAATTCAGTACAATCTGAGTTTACATCATATGATTCAGAGCCTGTATTGACCTACAAGAAATCGATTATGAAAAAAATAAATAATAATGTGTTTCTTAGATGTGCGTCAAGGTATCCTCTCAAAATTTTACTTTGTCTCTGACGCATTTATAATCCATTATATGCGTCATTTTGCACGCGAGATAGGCTTTTTTTAATGTACATATAACTCTCTACTTATTAAATTGACATGATTTAGTATACCAAAATATTAAAGCTGGTTAACCAAGCTTTCATTTGATATGTTGGTGTTCTGAAAATCGCTATACTTTAAGAGATATAAGCAAATACGTACTCCCCCCAAAAATTGATCTTTTGATAAGAGAATATACGATTACCATCTGGTAATATGTTAGTGTTACCTGGATAGAAAGAGAAAGAGAGGGAGGGAGTATTTTGCCTCACTTCTCTCCCTTCTTTTATTCTTCCTATCCAGGTTACACTAATTTTTTGGGGGGAGTACGTATTTGCTTATATCTCTTAAAGTATAGCGATTTTTAGAACACAAAATATATCAAATGAAAGCTTGGTTAACCAGCTTTAATATTTTGGTATACTAAATCATGTCAATTTAATAAGTAGAGAGTTATATGTACATTAAAAAAAGCCTATCTCGCGTACAAAATGACGCATATAATGGATTATAAATGCGTCAGAGACAAAGTAAAATTTTGAGAGGATACCTTGACGCACATCTAAGAAACACATTATGATTTATTTTTTCATAATCGATTTCTTATAGGTCAATACAGGCTCTGAATCATATGATGTAAACTCAGATTGTACTGAATTCTGAATTGATAGAATGCAACCAAGGTCATTTTGGATTTATCATCTAAAGTTTTACTAAACTTAAAAGTACTATTTTACTCTGAAGCGAACAAGTCATCTTCTACAGGCGAGTGAAGTTAATTGATACAAAAAAGCTATGAAATAAGCTAACAATACACACTCCCTTTTTTTCTTTGTTTTTACTGAAAACTTTGTTTTATTAAAAAACATCAAACATACGTCTGGTAGTAAATTAGATTTCCTTTAAATTAATAATTATTATTGAAGTCTGTAACGTCCACCATTTTGAAGAAATTTGCGGAAAACTATATTTTTACTAAATTTTTAAAACTTTGACCTCGTTGCGCGACCTCGTAATGTTGACCGATTTTGTTCAAACTTTGTATGTCGTCTTCTTTTATCACCAAGAAACAGAAAATCCACAAGTTGCTAACATTTCAAACATTTGAAAAATAAGAACAACCCTAATATATATATATATATATACATACAGGGTCTTGCAGGTAAATCGGCACAAAAGTTCAATATCCTCCAGATCCACACACCTCCCTCTCCAACTTCCCCTATAAGTAGTAGTCGCATGGGTTCAGGTCGGGCCTGTTGGGGGCCAGGTGTTGAAGTCCCAGAAGTTGGACACATTCTCTGACCCCCAACACCATGATGCTAGCCGGGTTTTTGGTCCTGAAGACAATGGGAACATCCTTGGGGTCCCTGCAGATCCACTTGTCATACCTCCTGTGCTGCTCCTGTCCACGGTAAAGTTTTTTTTTGGTGCAATTCTACACTACATTCACGAAAACCTCCCACAGGTGCAATATCTAAGCTCACTTGCACTCCTTATGATCTGGACGAGGTTTGAACTTTGTACGATACCTAAACAAGCCCTGTATATATAATATATATGTATTATATAGTAAATATTGTACTATATATTATATATAAAATATATATATATTATAAATATAGTTTCTTTGAAAAAATAAAAAGAAACATTTGATCACCCCATCTGGTCACGTAATTAAATAAGAAAATGATGAGGGGATTAGATAGGATAAGAATAAAGGGGCAGAGATGAGCATAGAGAAGGAGATAATTTTAGTAGAACTTCTTAACGTCTTCGATTTTCTTTATTCCGTTTGTGACTATAAATAATGAAATCAAGTAATCACTTTTGCTCATAACATCACCTACCCTGGCTCACCTTGTCCATTAGAGGACCAAAGATATGTTTTATAGTAGGCTATTTTGTTTTTGATTGATAAAACTTTTTTTATACAAAATTGTAATTCTTCTATGAGAGGGTTTTTACGCTCGCTTATATATATTGCTATCTTAGTTTATACTCTGAGAGTAAATGCACAAGGAATGGATGTATGTTCAACTAAAGTAGTCATCTACTATAATAATATTTCCTGGTTGTTTGTTGAATGTTGGGTACATTGACCTCTTATTCATACATTTGAATAAATATGGGGAGGCAAATTAAGCAATTCCAACGTCCTGGACTTTGTCTTTTGTTGGTGATTTGTGTTTTGAGCAAAAAACTTTTTTTTATAAAAAAAACTGATAATAAAATCTTATGACGTAGAAGCATTCGAGTGATTTGTTACCATAGTAAAAACATCGTGTGTCGAATAAATAAACAATTATGTAGCTGTTATATTATAGGTTTGAGGTTAGCATTAAAGGTCTCATAGGAAAGAGTGGACATATAAAAAAATAAAGTTAATATCCTTTTTTCTTCGTTATCTCAGTGTCTATTGAATAA
>CP045895.1:1622167-1659398 GCA_013387185.1 Caligus rogercresseyi | reverse complement strand
TCAATTTGGTTCCAACAAATCAAAGAGATAGCGAAAGATTCACTAGATCTAGGTCTCAATGCGGTCATGGACCCAATGACACAAGAGCCCCCAGAAATAGATCTGGTCGCCTCGTGGCGTGGCTAGTTTAAGACAGAGAATAAAAGATAAAGGGTTTATCCCATGAAGCAATAGAAGTAATGATAAAAGAAATAAGACCTCTACTTTAAAAACATATTCTTACTCTTTAATATTTTTAACATTTTTTGCAAAGCGAAAGAAGTAGACCCTTTCAACGTCCCTTCAATTTTTTTGATAATTATCTTGTTACGCTTTCGAAAGAGGGCATGTCTTTCTCAGCTTTAGCTACACGAAAAGCTGCGATAGTAAATTTCAAACTGATCCTAATATTCTTGCCTCCAGCTCTCTTATGAAGAAATTCATGAAAGGGCTGTTTAATACCAACCCACCATTACCTAAATATAAAGAGACATAGGATGTGAGATTGATACTACAATACCTTGAGAAATTAGACGTTTTAAATTCTAATGATTAGAACTTGTTTCGCATAAAACTTTGTGCGTTATAGCCTTAGTTCTATGTCAAGAGTGTCTTCTTTATGCTTGATGGGAACAGCCAGTTAAAAGGTAGGGGCAATTCCCTTTTTATACCCCTTTTAGGTCTTGAAAAGAATTCGAGAATGCGTCATTTGAGAGGAGGGATCACCATAATCAAATATTCTAATGATAAACTTGACCCAGTTGCCATATCTTACACCTCATCTCTGTTCAAATTGTCAGGGAAGAAATTCGAAATTTCTCTTAACACATGTAGAGGCCCAGTATCTCCCGCTTCGACACCAAAACCCTAAGCAGATAGCTGAGAGTGTATGGAAGCAGCAGGGATAGATACGAACCACTTCAAAGCCCATAGAACAGATTCAGCCATGGTAGCATTTAAGAAAAGTGAAGGAACATGCCTGAATGAAATAATGAAACAAGGATTTTGGACAGGAAAACTTAGAGAGTTTCCGAGTATTTTGTATATGTACCTCTCGGTATTCATAGGTCGGAGAGGAGGATTCTCATCTAAAAGGAATTGAAGGAAACTAAGAAAAGAAATATAAATGTCTTCTATTGTGATCCGACATGAATAAATAAAATACCTTTCTTATCCCAAGTTTGTACCTTCTTTGGAAAATACATTGTATACCTACGGTATGCCAATGAAATAGGATACTTAACCTATTGTAAGTAGTTAAGTAATATTTCGTAAGTACCGTAGGTATACAAGCCTTGGTCCCACCAAGCACCCGTACAAATATATATCACAAGAAACGTCAGAGGAAGAGATATGGGGGATGTTGTGGGGTGTTATGTTTCGAGTTTTTGAGCCGACTCGAACTCAAAAAAGTGTGATCGTTTCTCTAATAGGGGGGGAATTGGGGGAATACATTGATACTACCCGGTACTTATGAAATATTACTTAACTACTTAAAATAGGTTAAGTATCCTATTTACATTCACGGCGCTAGACATATGCTGCTTCATGGCCTTCGGACATTGAATTCATAGAATATGATAAGAAGCTAGCGTTTACCTACATCTATGTCGGACCAAATAGGAGAACAATGAACTCTCTCTGAAATGTTTTCGGGGATCCCAAACGGCACGAGGTCGATTCAATAGAAAAAACCCAGTCTTCATTTTTTAAAGTCCTGAAATCTTAAATTGTATGTCTTCTGTGTTATGGCATGAATGAGTCAGAAAAATACATGGTCAGGGCTATTTAACCGGAATTTTTTTAGTTACTTCTCTAGTAATTACCAAAACAAAATTTGTGATCCATGATCATTTGAAATTAGACAACTTTTTTATTTACAGTTTAGAAAAAAATAATTCCTTTATAAAAACGAAGACAATAATTCATATGTTTTGCAACTTTATTTTAGTAGCAAAATGCAACCACACACAAATGCATCCAAAGTTTAAAAGTCTCCGAATAATGAATCTTCGTCCAGTCCGTCAAGTAGCTCACCCTCATTTGAACATGATGGTGGAATCCCTCCCTTCGAAAGTGCGCCTCCTTGTGGTTTCTTGAACTGAAGTTTTTAGGGGATCCACGAGGCTTAAGAAAGGGATTTTCATCTTTCTCTTTGACAAAATCCTCCTTGATCTCTTTGAGTCTAGACTTGGACTCCTCCAGGAGCCCCGAAACGTTGGAGGGTGAGCCTTTGGAGATAAGGAGTCGGCGGGGGTCCACAGAGGCGGAGTAGAGACTGAGGAGATTGTTGAGAGTGACGTTGACGTAGTGGTTCCGAAGCGTCATGAGGATGGCAACGTTTCTCAAGGCAAGAACTGAGCCTGAAAGAATTGATAAAATGAGGATATTTGCTCATTGTTAGATCATATACTAGACTTCTTTTCGGTACTGATATATTAAGTATTTATAAATCTAAATGAATGTAGAGTAAACCTATTTCAATTTTTACTATTGTCTAAGAAAATATTCAAATAAATTAGTTTCTAGTTTAAAAAGTCGAAGAGAAAAAATATATTTTTATCCTTGCTCTGAAATTCCCTAACCTGGTTCGAGCGGAACCAGTAAAAAATAGTATCATGATGATACATATAGTGTCTAACGAAAAATTCGAAGAAAAATAATTTATATACCTTGGTATAAAAAAACCAATGAAAAAAAAATAAGTTTGTTTTTACAAATATTTCACGTTTATTAAGTAATGCTAAAGTATATATACAATACGGAGTACATAGGTACGTGCCTCTATTGGCAACATATTTGCATATACCGACAATCACTAAGTAAACTTGATTTTTTTGTTATACTCGGTTATATGAATAATATTATTTCAAAGCTTCATTTGGACCATAAAATCATTTTAACCCTATATTTTCATCCGTATCACCCGAAACGACCCATTGCCCAAATTTAAAATATTGTTCCTATCCGATTTTTTAAACCTTAAAAACCAGAAACCCCTTATATTATTTTTCTTATTCACGGTTCAGCAAATACCCATAAATAAGATTATTTATAAAAAATTGATGATAATGAACAAACATAAATTAAATACAATTAAAGGATCACATGATTACATAAAACCAAAAACAGTTAGGGGCGTTTATTTAAATTATTTTAAAATTCTTCTGTATATTACTTGAAGAAAGTATGAGGTTCCGGGATAATATTTAATTACTCATGCGCTAATGTCCATGAAGAGTCATAGGCAGGGGGAAGTCTAAAGCTGCATAGTGAGCTGCGGCAGATATCAGAATTGGCCTTAATTCAGATGGATTAATCGGACTATCTGTAGTCAATCTTCGAGCAATTAATCATTCGCCCCGGAGAGGGCACCAATTTATTCATTAAACTTCTTTTTAAAAAGGGTGAAATTTGATTAGACATATTTACAGTTACTGTATGGAGCCAACCCCCTCGTTACTTTGGGGTACGGGTTACGCGTACCTCAGGATATGTACTTAATTGAGAAAATACGATATTTAGTAAAATTTGTTGACACAAACTACTTCCAATTATTGATTACAACCACCATTTGCCCGATGAAATATAATTTCTGAAAAAAATAATATTACAACTTATTACAAAAACATCGTGGTGACCAGTGTAAATAAGTATTTTCTTTGAGGAATGGCTTAATATTTCATTAGAATTAACACAATACTTTCTATAAATACGTCATTATCATTGTTTTCATTATGAAAATGATACAAAACGTACATCATACTAAGATAATTAATTGGTTATTGAAAAATAAAATTGCTAGGTCAAATATTAACAAAAAAACAGAAAGTATCCATCTTGGGCCCAAAGAGGCCTATTTAACAAACAAAAAATCATAGAAATATTTATTTGCTTGATAGCTCTAAAACAATTCCTTGAAAGAAAAGAATTCAAGCAATCCTTAGAAGGAAAAAACATTACTCCATATCACTAAAATTCAAACAGCACAAAGCTACATGAAAATCCCTTTTTTACCCAAAAACGGCCTTTTTGAAAACTTAGCGTGGCTTGTACAATCACAAAAATGGCCATTGGAGACTGGAAATCTCACTCTTATATATATTTCATCAACCAAATATTTAATATTTCTCTAATGGCCTTTGAAGGCTAAAGCTTTTAAAATCTCATTTTTTCATAACTACGCAGTAAAAAATTGGAACGATTGACATAAGAACAACTAATATTCATGGTAGCCTTGTGTTCCTACAACTTGAGGACAGTCGTTCGCTTTCTATCAAGGTCCGTTTCCTCGTCAAAAACGGGTGTGTAAAATTATCACCGCGACACTTCATACCTCGACACTTCATACCACGACATTTCATACCGCGACATTTCATCGCGTGTAAATATGATTTTATAACCAAAACAATAATATTAGCAGAAACAGTTGACAATCCTAATCATGACGTCATAAGAGGAAAACATTAGAAACAGACGTATATATTTGTTTATAATTGGAGATGGAAAGTTGAGGGATATTTTGGGCGTGTGAAAGGGAGAATGTCTGAAGGGTGCAATTGAGTTCAAGCTCCTTGTTATCACTATTCTCTCTCCTCTCTTGAGGAATATTTATTTCATTTATGAAGCAGGCCAAGTCGGCCAGAACGGAAGGTATTTATTTTATATTTGAATCTGTTTTTGCTTCTGTTCTATGTATATGCTACAGGGATACAGAACTTTCTCCCTTCACACGCCCCAAAATATCCCTCAACTTTTCCATCTCCAATTATAACAAATATATACGTCTGTTTCTAATGTTTTCCTCTTATGACGTCATGATTAGGATTGTCAACTGTTTCTGCCAATATTTATTGTTTTGTTATAAAATCATATTTACACGCGATGAAGTGTCGTAGTAAATGGACATTTCATACCGCATAGTTTATTAATATAACTATGCGGTATGAAATGTCTGGTATGAAATGTACCGGTATGAAATGTCGCGGTATGAAGTGTCGCGGTGTGGAATGTCGTGTTACCAATTATATTGGACGATAAATCAATCATCACTCTGACCGTCAGACGTAGAGTGCAACAGCCGTGCGTGTTAAGGCGTGTTCAACTCTCAATGTTGAGGGCGGAGGTTCGAATCCCGAGAGGGGATGGTCATTTTTGGTCTACCTCATTCATAAGATCCTAGGTTCGAGTGACTAATTTTAATGTTATAATGCTTATTTATATCCAGTCGGAAGCTGCAATTCTATCGAACCAATTAGGCAAAAAAAAAAAAAAGTGAGTTACCAACTGAAAAAACTACTTTAGCAAAAACTACCTTTATGTTATCCCTAATGAGAATACGCTTCAACATAGCAATAAGTCTAAAGCAAAATGAATTAAGGGTGCACCCAGTGGAAATATAATTCAAGGGGGATAACAATAACTCCTTCCGCCTTCTCTTATACATTTTTTTCACTATCAAATAACCTTTTTAATGATGTTTTTTTAAGCTTCATTAAAAACAACTACACATAACATGAAATCAATGAAACTATTATTTATTATTAGTTGTAAATTTTAAAGAGATGATAAAAGCCTAATGATATAAAAGTGTAGTTTTATTTAGATTATTAAACATGCAAATCACCAATTGCAAAGTAGTTTCAAAAAAAGTTATAAATGCCCATTGGAACATGATGAGTGAAAATGCATAAGATCTCTCACGGTAAGGTGTATGGACAGTCGTTAAGGATGCATGCATGAATATGTTTGCAAACTCAACAAATTATTTGTTGAGTTGCCAAATCAATTAAACATTCATTATTTGTAGTATGAGAAATTCCCTCATTTTATGAAATATCATTCAGACATATTAAAATACTTCATTGCAAAGATTAAAAAATGGCATGGATTGAGACCAGAGCTGCGACTACCGAATGTAAATCGGTATTCGATACTACCGACGGTAGATTTCAAATACCGAACCGATTATACGATATTCGGCAGAAACTACCGAATACCTTACCGATTGTCAATCGGTAAGGTATATTTGAAAGTATGACTTTTGTAACATTTACATAGAGAAATTTGTAACTCGAATTTCACCTAAGTCGATTGTTTTTGCACAGTCCAGAGAAAATCGACTTAGGCGAAGTTGACTGTGTATATATATATATATATATATATATATATATATATATAGAAAACATAGGACCATATATTTTTTATTAATTATTGATTTTTTTTTAAAACAAAACTAAATGTCAAACGAAGAGAAGAAAAAAAAATTATCATAGAAAGAACAAAATATCAATTGATTTATGGTTTTTTAAATGTCATTAAAAAGTAGATAGCAAATTATTTTTTATAACGTTTTCCGGGTGAAAAAATATATAAATATCATTTTTAATGTGATTCCCCCTTCGCTTTACTGATATACATATATTATGATACAAATATATTATTTTTACTCAATATTCCTTGAAGTCATCATCATGTCACTCACACAAGCACTAATTATACATTCAACATGTAATGATGGCTTGAATGATGCATATCCTTCTACAATCATTAAGAAGCTCATGGAAAATTACAAGAAGATGACGTAACACTTTTATACTTTATAAAAATCAGAATTATGAAAGGAAATTGAATTCACTACTAAAGCAGCTAAATGAAACTATTTATCAATACATGCCAATTATATTGAAATATATAAATAGAGACACATGTGATATTATATAAAAAAGCAACTATCGACAGTTTTATTGATTTGAAATCTGACTTTATAAAGCATCAATAAGTTTTAATCTTTTTTTTAAATGCCAATCTCAAAATTCAATTTATTTTACTAATAGATTCTTGGTATTTTGTTATTTTTTAAGTATACCAGTACTGATAGTTACGCTTAATTGTAACAGGATAATAACTTGAGTTTGTATTGGGGAAACAAATAACAAGCTTATTCACTCAAATTAGTATTATTATTGTGATATTCCCATTTTTATATAAAAAGCCTTTTACCAGTTTATATTTTTATCATTTATGCTTCCTAGAATATTATACATTCAATGTATTATCAATTAACGGCATGAATAAGTAGATATTATGTCATTTGTTTATCAAAATAATCAAAAAACGATCAAGGTTACACATCACATTACCAGGAGATCTACATATAGGAAACATTTAGATCTATTAATACATAATAGCAAACCTAACATAGTAAACGTAGCTCATCAAACCTTAGTCCCTAAAAAAAAAGATATTATAATATTAGAAATATGATTAAGTATAACAAATGGGACACTTTTTTCTTGTACATGATTGGTTCAAAAAATGAATAATATTAACTAATAAAAAAGCAGATGGTATTATGAAATCAAACATCACTTCATTTGCAGATATTATGATGTGATAAGGATTTAATATAAGAAGGATGTAAAACACAAATGATCTCTTCTCATGGATTCATATCCATGACATTGACGAATCCTTTTAATGGACTTCTCCAATATTACCCAATCATATAAATTTAATTAACCAGTTCCACAAGGTTTTTAGGGTTTTGTTGATAAATAGATCCTCAATTGGACGATATGATATATAGAAAAAGGGGAAAGTGAGTTACCAACTGGAAAAAAATATGTTTATTGGTAAGTTTGCGAGAACTAGCTTTTTGTTAGCCATAAATAGTGTTTTATCGGTCCATATCAAGGACCAAGGACTGCAGTCCAGTCCGGTCCAATCCAGTTCTTTTTGTCGGTCCTTAGAAAAAGAAAAATGTTTTTTTCTACGTCGTAGCCGACGTCATGCTGTCAACATCTCTTAATGCTATGAAAAGGAAAAATCCTTTACATGAAGAAAGTAACATCTTCAATGAGCTGATGACAAATATAAACGTTTTTTACCTAAGTTATTAATAAGTATTAAATATTGGTTATTATTACAACAATAATTATTCGATGTTTATGGCAATACTTAAAAACTTGTCTATAGTGGTTTAAACGGAAGGGTTGTGAATGAATTATTTTTACAGAAACATTTAATGAGTAATGACCGACGATAGCAAACTGAAAAGCCTATATTATGATAAAAAAATGTTTCCAAACTGTCAAATATAATATTATTAACCCCTTTTGTTGCTATTGTTGAATTAACGCCCAGTATAATAGAATATATACATATAATATTAGCAGTTAGAACGTATTAAATAAATACTCTTTCAATATTTTATGAAAAAATAAAGGACTGACAAAAAACACAATCTCAAGGACCGATCCAAGGACTGACGGTCCTAAAGACCGATCCCAAGGACCGACAGTCCTAAGGACCAGTCCCAAGGACCAACGGTCCTAAGACTGGACCGAATAAATTAGGACCGACACAACACTAGCCATAAATATAATACTTTTGCTCTGACCTTGTGGAATTTGAAATCTTAATCTAAGACTTCGTGAGTTTTCATTTTAATTAGAACTCAAGTACATAATATCAATTCACTTATTTTTAGTTGTTTGTTATTTTTTACTCATTATACTTATACCATGATCCACTCCCAAAGATTGTATAACACCTTATATAAGTAATTATATTTAGAATATCCTTTGTGTATAATTATTTATGAATATATTGTCTATTGTAATTAATTTAGCATCTTCGGCAAGAAATAAAAGCATCCCAAACTATTATCAGCCAGAGAAGAGTTCTTTCTCAGGATTGTCAGGCAACTTCATGGAGCTGTCGAGAGGAATGCCTTCCCTCCAGCCGCATTTACATTTAATACATTTAATTGCCAACTCCAATCAATATTCTCTAGAATATAATTTAATGAAAATATAAACTAATTAAATTCTATTTTTTGAGTTAACTATTGATATGTTGAAGATAAAATTATATACTAATACTGGCATAAATTTGCATATCTTTTCTTATTAGGTTCCATAATAACAAAATATCATAAAGGTTTCCTATCCGAGTTTTGGCTATTATGAAATTATAATTCATATAATGTAGTTGTATCATGCAAGATAATTTAGGATCTAGTAATATATATTCCTTTCAAAATAGGCCTTAAGATTATCTTAAACCCCCACGTAACAATTATTAAGTATAGCAAGATTCTACTTTAGCACTGTAGGCTGTTGGTTAAAGCATTTTTGAACGGTTTTAAAAGGAAAAAAATCACAGTCAGGCTAGAAGTGAAACAGCACTATCCAATGAAATTATTAGTAGACAATGACTATCTCAATAGTTATGACGTCGGGTAAAAGTGAGGCGGAACGATTCAACGCAAAAGATCCAAGGCCAGCAAGACGTTCTGTTATAAGGGAAGTACATAAACCAGACGGAATATTTTAAAAAACTTTTAAACCGTCTGTTATAACATATTTGTATGCGAATAAATCATTGAATGTTTGACTCCCGAGAGGGGAAGGTTCAATATTTTTTAACCTCATTGAGTGCGATAGCCGTGTGTGTTAAGGCGTGTTCAACTCTCCATGTTGGGGGCGCAGGTTCGAATCCCTAGAGGGGATGGCCATATTTGGTCTACCTCATTGATAAGATCCTAGGTTCGATAGACTAATTTTAATGCTATAATGATTATTTATATCCAGTCGGATGCAATTCTATCGAACCATATAGACAAAATAATAATAAACCTCATTGACGAGACCAATTTGTTCGATGGTCTAATTTAATACTATTGTGCTTATAATATTTTTCAGATAGGTGAAAAAAGGTTACACAATCCTTAATAGACAGTTACATAAGTCTGTCTTACCACTGGATAAATGATAGCGATACTGTTCCATGACGTCTCTATGTATCATTCCATTGATGGAGCCAGAGGGATCCGAGAGAACACAGGATGGGTCCGGTGAGGAAGGGTCGATTGACCGAAGGACGACAAAGAGGATGGGGGTCTTCTTGCTGGATCCCGGAAGAGACTCCTTTTTAAGACCTGCGATTGTGAAAGGGCGGATTTCTTCTTCAGAGGACTCATAGTCTCCAAGCATTTCCCTCCATAAATCGCCAAAAAGATCCGAGTCCGGCTTATCGATCGAAAGAACCTCTATTCTTTTTCCTATGGCTCCTGGAGATTCTGGACTAGAAATAAACAAACGAGGGAACGACTGAATAAATACGAATAGTATATATTATTTAGTTCGACAAACGACGATTAATTAAAAAATTACACAGAAAAAAAAAAATTTGTCAAAATAAACGAGGAGAATCTTCTTTTTTATTACTATTACTATATGAATTTCACAAGGACGGATCAAGACAGTCATGATATTTTTATTACCCTACTTATGTATTTCATTAGCAACATTGTAGTTTAATTATTACAAAATAGTCTGATAAGCCAATAGACCTTTGGGGTCCAACGCAGTAGATTAGAAAAACTGTGTACATTAATCTGTCTCTATATAAAGTAATTTTATATAAAATTTTCATTATAACTTTGATATAAGATTTGTTAAAGTACTTTTTACCATTTTCTTCAGGAATTTTCACCATATCAAGTGAACTCCCTCAACTGAACCATTTCATGAACTAAATGAGAAGATAAACAGTTTTAGACAATCAAAAGATTGAAAAAAGTGAACATCTACAATTCCATAGTATATATTATCAAAATAACCGTTTTCTATAAACAACAAGCCGTGATTAATACTCGAAAGTTATTAGTCCTTTGTATTTGAGCTTCTGTTAATGTATACCATAACTTTCACGAAGAATAATTAATTATTTACTTTTTTCGCACGCAAATATGATGCTGTCGTTGAGAATATTTAATGTTACTCTGTACTTCATTCAATGGAATTACCCGGAACGAATAATTATCATCGAGAAATTACACAATCTTCTGCCGTTTTAAAGGATACTAGTTTGAGTAAATTTAATCATTTGACGATTATTAAGGCTTCTAAAAGTTATGAAAATGAAAAAATGATTTTGTTAAGGGTAATATTTACTATTTATACAAATGAACAACTTTAAGATGAAGATTAAAAGATTAGCTTAGTAAGAAGCATTGTTCTGTATATATCTATTTACTCATTATAGGTAATTTGGAAGTAACATTTAATGCGATTTCAAATTAATAAAACCTTTTATAAGAACAAAACATATCGATATATAAAAAGGTCTCAATGTTTATACCTAAGATTAATCGCATATCTCCAAGTAGTTGACAATTGCAGGATCTATAAACACTACTAGGGCAAAATAACTTTTATTTGAGGCAACAGAACGTTACACATAAAGCGTATTATACCTCAGAATTGGTGTGGAAACGTCAAATTTATGAGTTAAATCAAATTATTGCTTGGGAATTTTGCACTATCTAGAGACACGGCTGAAATCAAATGATGTAAATAAATTAAAAGGTTATTTTCCCACATGTAAACCAACAGAATGCGACGTTCCTGTTGCGCATATTATAAATTCATTAACTTTTTTGGCAAATTATTAACAAAACTGTAGAGAATTGTGAAATCAAAATAAGTTGTACAACTAACAGAGATATAACCCTATGCACAAAAATATAATCGACAGGCCTGAGGAATGTGAATGGCGACAAATTGTGTTTAATAGTTAAAAAAAAAATTCTAAAAAACATTTAGACAAATTTTCGTTTACCAATTGATTAGAACATACAATTATTACTTTTAAAATTGAACAAAGTCTTTCAATAATTAAGTCACTGAAGGATATTCACAAGCAAAAAAATAAACTAAAATATCAAAGAAAGTCAATTTTAAACTATAATGTTTATTTGTGTTTTTTTACGTATTTACCTCAATGTTAAATACATATAATATTTTTTGTATGTGTTTTTTAAGAACTGTGAAAAAAAGTATATTATAGACGGTTCTAGGAATATTGTATTCAACACTTATGCATAAGGAATGTCTGATTACGCATATTCTATACGGAAATACTGATAATAGGAGTTTTTGATAAAGACACTTTTGTATAAATTGCATTTTTAAAGAAAACTACTGACTTTTGGGCCCAGCTTTCATTAAAAATGCATTTTATAGATAAGTGTCGTTATCAAATATTCCTATTATCAGTATTTCCGTATTGCATTGTCAAAAATTTCTTATGCATAAGTGTTTTATACAATATTCTTAGAGCCATTATAGACTACGTGAATGACTTATCCACGTTTATTGTTAAAAACTATTACTATACATCACAAATTGCTTTTAAAAAATTCACTAATAAGTAAGCTTAGCTTTGTTTATTAGATTAATAACACGCAACATGCATTCTTTATTATCAATCTTTTGAAGCACCATACGTATTCCCCTCTATAGAGACTATGCACTACATTTAAAGCATGAAAAGAACCTTTTGTGTATTGACTTTTCCGACAGAATCCCCGCTGGTCCAGGGAACTTTCTCTCCGGGAATTGAGAGGACTATATGGAGTCTTGAAGCAGCTTTGAAGAGAAGTCCTAGGACCCCTTTCAATACTTCCTCCTCCTCCTCCATCCACTGTCGAAGATGATATGGTAGTGCCAGAGTCCCCTTCGATTAGATCATCATCTAAATCAAATGTGTCATCCTCGTCCTCAAAACATAATAAAACGAATTCACTGCACAATTAATAAATACAGCAACAAACAAACACATTTCAAAGTATATTAATAACTTATTACACCAATGTCTTGATAATCAAGAGAATGTTACGATGATCAAGGATCTAGACACAATTATAATAATAATAATATCGGTTACAAGATTTTCCTTTTCTCTTCTTCTCTGATAATTACGTCATTTGTTATTATTATCATTCCTTTATTGAATATGGCGCAATAACCATCTTCGTCAGCTGAATGAATCACAAAACAAGATGAAGGGCTAAATAACAATAATAAGGGAGAAAGGGGGGAAGGAAATACCACCAGTGACGTCATTGTATATTTTAATCAAAGAAAAATATCCTTCAAATATTACGTCACCGTATATATATTTTATTATTTTTGCGACTCTCTAACCATACCAGCTTTGCTTTGTAAAAAATGGTTTCAAAAATAACATAGAACAAGGTCTGTATAATTATTAATATACAGACCTTGGCATAGAATGCCGGGTAGCTGAATTCGCCATAATATGTTGGTGCTCTTTATCAGGATATTTGTTCCAAGGGAACTAAGGTCTAAGTAAAAATTCAAAAAATTAATGTAAAAAGTTTGGATCGAAGAAGATTTTTTTATTCTAGAGGAATATTGTGGTTGACTTGACGTGAGTATGTATCACGGCAGTCCTCACGGAGGAGGACCGTGGAAACACGGATTGGAAGTCCACGGGGGACGTAGCCATCGATGGCAAGTGTCAAGGAGACGTCCCATCAGTGTTTCCTGTACTCATCCCAAGATACGGTTCCTCATTCAAAACAAATATCAAGCAACTGGACTTTCTTTTGAAGGGAAAACTCCCTCATCTCTCGTCGGAACGGACTTGATCTTATTGTAAGTTGACCTTCTCCAACAATAATAGTCCTTAAGGCATCTTCTAATAAACAATATTTGTTTTTTAAGCATAGATGAGGATTTCATTATCGTCAATCAACATATATCAAGAGTGGCTGGACTTAATGATCAATCGACGGGTGATCAAGGAGTGATCAAGCAACGCCTTTCTTTCAACCTCTATAACCGCCACACCCGGGGTGCATAAAGTGTCAGACTTTAATGTACAGAGACAGTTCGGGACTGGTTGTTCCCGGAAAAAACTATGAAAGCTCTCAGAAAAGATATTTTGGTTATTTACGTAGTGGACATCACTCTATCTCTTCCGTGAATGTGTCGTATCTTTTGAGAGCTTCTAGTTCCTACAGGATCTCTAATGCTTAATATTTTCTTCGATTATTTCTTAGTCCATGGTGGAACCCTATAGAAGGTATCTCCCTTGAAAGTACAAAAATCTTCTGATAGCATATCTTCTCACGCTGGAACTTCTATTTCGTCTTAAAAATCCCTCTCAATTCATTCCCCGAGGAGGACAAAAATTATAGAGCGCATCCAAAAGTGTTACTCCCAAAACATATATTTAAAAAAATCCTTTTTTATTCTGTGTAAAGGTTTTTTCTTTAAATATTGTTTTAGATTTTAGTAAACTATTATAAAATAATTATTTGATTGAGAGATAGTCTTGCTTTCCCTATAAGCAACATAAGATTCTTTTCTCGATTGTTTTAATTATCTTTTTTCTTATGAGGTATTTTAGCTTGAAAAAGATAAAAATAGTTGAAATAAAACAAAAATACTTTTATAAGAATACGTTTATCATTGAATAACGGCAAAAAAATGAGAATAAATATATGAATAATTTTCAGAAGATTGAATATTGGGTCATCTATTTAGCCCATTGGATTTTATAAAATGTATTTTTAACTAGGCATAAGCCGATAATAAATCATCGCCATAATCAGTTTTTTATTTATTTGAAAATCGCTAAATCGTCGTTGTTTAAACCTTTATTTGTCGTTTTTAAAACATGCAACGACCCCAAAATGATCATGATGACTACTACATTAAGCAATAATAATAGAGATTGATCAGACTTATTAAAGGTGGTGTTGGTGAGAGATTGCGTGTTTTCAGCAAGCAAAAGCCTAAACAATAATGACTTTTCATTTATTTTTTTCTTAAGTTGATCCAAAGCAAAGCCTAGGAGCCCTTCACAGAAGACTGATATGAGAATATATCCGAATTCAAGGCTAGCATTGCTCCTTGAGGTCAATAGCAGGCTCAATAACAGTGCAAAGACTAATGGGAATAATCGGTTAATAGTACCGTGATTGACAATAGGATTGAAACATATTTTAAACTTCATTAAAGGTAAAATTACTTACAGAGAGAAGACTAATCATTTGATAATGAGGACGGTTTGAAAACAGAGAGCTGTAAAAGATTGAGAGTGATATTTATAGGAAGATGAACACAACTATGTTGTGTTCATCTTCAGTTAAGCTAGTAAAAATTGTTTCATTTGTTGATTTTTGATACAAAGAGTAGTTTTGACTAATGGGGTTAAAGAAAGAACGTGGTAGTTGACAATATTTATAGTTCTTTGATGTCAATTTAAATATTTATTTCTGGAATGAAAAAATATCCCTGGTGAGTTTTCCTTTTTCTAGTTTTGAGGGTTTTTATAGCTATGAAAAAGTTAGAACCTTTTTTAATTTAAACATTCATGAATTATGCTGTATTCATATACAATATAATACACTAAAAGAACATATTCAGGCATTGTTTTGTTAATTTCACGATTTGTACATTGATATTAATATTTTTTTACACTTCCCTGATTTATATTTTATATGATATTGTTCTAATTCTGTTAAATATGTGACCAGATTATACATAGTTGCTAAATGGCAACATCAGTTTAAATAAATTACATAATGCACACATAATAGCACCTTTTTCTCATATCAGTGCTTATTGAGCTCTTTGTTAATTGTTAATAAAATTAAAGAGTTTGGCTACATTTAGTATCGCATTAAGATTTTTATAGCCATTACTGTAGCTTGTTTGCTACTATATAAAAGGATCATTTGTGTCCACAACATAATCAGTTTGTGTTGGATCTTCAATATGAAATATCTGGTTTATACACTGTGAGTAATATTTGAGTAATCATTTGAATCACTGTTTCTTAATCGATTATTACCTCCGCCGAAGGAGGTATTGTTTTCACTGGCGTTGGTTTGTTGGTTTGTTTGTCAGCAGGATAACTCAAAAAGTACGGAACGGATTCGGATGACACTTTGTGGAAATGTTGGAAATACCTCAAAAGTAACAAGTGATTTAATTTTGGCATCTCTGAGTGCAGAATTAAGATGCAAAACGAGCTAAATACTAATAAATATTTCAAGTTAGTCTACTCTGCCATAGATGTCGCTGTGCTGTAAAATTGGGTGCCGGGAGCGTCTTTCTCTCGGAATTTCCGTCGAGGGAAACCCTCCCTCGTCCCTCTACGCCGCCCCAGTCGTGAAACATCCGCCTCGGAAGGTTCATAGGACCCCGTGACGGCGGAGGTTTGCACTCTCTGAGTGTATATATACCTCTAGTTTCTATTATTCTAGATACTTTGTCCTATTTGTGAACCTCTCCTCTTGACTCAAGAACCAATGCTAGCCTGACGTTGGAGAAGTTCTCGTATCAGCCTTCCGAGAAGGACTCAAAGGCTTTGCTTCGGATCAACTCAAGGAGAAAAAAGCAATGAAAAAGCCTTTCTTTGGACTTGGTTCAACTCAGTCTGAAGAGAAACCTCAAAGAGAATCTCGATTTCAACTTCCACCTCTTTTGTCCATGTTTATGAAAACTCACTGATCTCTAAAAAAAAATATTATGAACCAATGTTGTCCTATCTAATACTACACAATACCGGGCGGTGCAAAATTATTTACCGATGATGTAAATATACTTTTTAAGAGGTTTCGTGGCTACCAATCTGATTGTTTTTGTATTTTTACTGTTAAAATAAACAAAAATCCTTACTATGAGAGCGTAACAACTTCCACACGTTAGACCATGTCCAATCAAGAAACAAGGAGGATCGAAATTGCAGCCCTCCTCCGAGCGTGAGTGCCTCATAACAACATTAAGGAACAGGTTGGGGCCTCGTTGAAGACAATTTACAACGTTTCCAAGCGCTTTAAAGCTGGGGGTGATCTCAAGCATTCCCCTGGTGCTGGCAGGAAGCCCACTGTCTCAACAAGGCAAGTAAAGGCAGCGTTCAAGAGGACTACCAACAGGTCCATTACCGGCATGGCCAGAAAGATGGGAACGTCGAGATCAACTGTTTCAAGGGCATTGAAAAGGTCTGGAGGAAAGCCCCTGAGGCGTTCTGAACGCCCTCTGCTACTGAACGTCAGCGAGAAGTCAGACTCGAACGTACCAAGAAAATCTTGAATGATATCAAAAGCTCATCTGGCCGCATCATCACTTTTTCAGATGAGAAAACTTTTACGGTCGATCCTGTTTTCAACAGGCAAAATGACCGTGTTGTGAGCTTTGGAGATGTGCAAGATAAGCACAGCTATGTGGCAACAACAAAGCAACCTGATTCGGTGATGATGTTGGGTCTCGTGGCCTCTAACGGGAAGGCCATGAAGCTGGCATGGTTCCCCACTGGGTACAGATTAACAGCGGAGGATTATGTGAAGATTCTGGCGTCCAAGGTCCTTCCGTGGATCAAATCCATAGTCGGCAACTCTCCTTGGGGTTTTCAACAAGATGGAGCACCCGCCCACGCTTCCAAGAAAGCTCAGGAGTGGCTCAAGGACAACATGAACTTTTGGCCCAAGGACTACTGGCCCCCTCAGAGCCCAGATCTGAACCCACTAGACTTCTCCATCTAGGTGCACGTGGAGACCAGGCCTGCAAAAACGACACAAGAACATAAATGCCTTAAAGGCTGCGGTCAACAAGGCCTGGGCCTCCATGGAAAAATATTGATGTTTTGATATGAGAATATACAATTACCACTTGGTAACTGCTATTAAAAAAAGAAGGGAGAGAGTATTTTGCCTCACTTCTCTCCCTTCTTTTTTCTTTCTCTTTCTATCTAGGTAACACTAACAGCAGTTACCATGTGGTAATTGTATATTCTCATATCAAAGATCAATTTTTTGGGAGAGTACGTGCAAAAATGTATTTGCTTATTTTTCTTAAAGTATAGCGATTTTTAGAACACCAAACATATCAAATGAAAGCTTGGTACACCAGCTTTAATATTTTGGTATACTAAATCATGTCAATTTAATAAGTAGAGAGTTATATGTACATTAAAAAAACATATCTCGCGTACAAAATGACGCATATAATGGATTATAAATGCGTCAGAGACAAAGTAAAATTTTGAGAGGATACCTTGACGCAAATCTAAGAAAACACATTATTATTTTTTTCATAATCGATTTCTTATAGGTCAATACAGGCTCTGAATCATATGATGTAAACTCAGATTGTACTGAATTCTGAATTGATAGAATGCAACCAAGGTCATTTTTGGATTTATTGTTCAAAGGTTTACTAAACTTAAAAATACTATTTTACTCTGAAGCGAACAAGTCATCTTCTACAGGCGAGTGAAGTTAATTGATACAAAAAAAGCTATGAAATATGCTATCATTACACACTCCATTTTTCTCTTTGTTTTTACTGAAAACTTTGTTTTATTAAAAAACATCAAATATACGTCTGGTAGTAAATTAGATTTCCTTTAATTAATAATTATGATTGAAGTCTGTAACGTCCACCATTTTGAAGAAATTTGCGGAAAACTATATTTTTACTAAATTTTTAAAACTTTGACCTCGTTGCGCGACCTCGTAATGTTGACCGATTTTGTTCAAACTTTGTATGTCGTCTTCTTTATCACCAAGAAACAGAAAATCCACAATGTTGCTAACATTTCAAACATTTGAAAATAAGAACAGCCCTAATATATATATATATATATATTACCTTCAAAAGTTTGGGGTCAACCATACAATTTTGTGTTCATTAAAAGTCACATTTTATATACTGTATGAGTTTTAAAATCAATAGTAAAACTGTGGTGGTTCCAGCAAGAATCCAAGTTTAAACGGAATTTGTGAAAATGAGTTACCATCACTAGGATATAGTTGATAAAACTATCCTTCGTTTGTATTAGTAAAATATTTTCTATTAGTGGAATACAGGCTCGATAATTGCTATCATATGTAATAATTGAAAATTGCCAAGGAATAGATCTCTAATGGCTATGAGAAAGGGACTATCATGTGGAATTGACCCCTAGAACGAATAAGTCCAATAGAAAGGTAATCATTTTAATTTATCGAAATGAAATTGACATTCATGGGAAAAAGCGTGCTGAGCTGCTATTAAAATGCTTATGAAATATTGGGCCGTCCTTTTTTAAAAGTAAAAACTTAAAATGCGTTATTTCATTTTAGCTATTTTCATTAGAATTGCTTTCTTGCTGAAACACCTCATACAGTCAAGACATTGACAAAGTGATACGTAATTATAAATATTGAATAGTACTTTTTTAATCAAACTTGCTTGTCTTCTTCTTGTCTTTCTATACAGGTAGCAGGGGCTATCAAGCGGCAATTTGTAAATATCCTATCCATAGAGAAAAATGAAATGGATTTCAAACAATCTTTCTTTTAAAGTTTAGCGGTTTTCAGAACACCAAACAAGTCAAATGAAAGCTTAATATCTCAGCACTAATATTTTTATATACTCGAACATGCCAAATAAACAATGTAGAGTGGTATGTCTACATACGGTGTGTACAAAATGACGCTTATAATGGAATCGAATTGTAAAAAGTTCAGAGGATCCCTTGGCACTAATGATAAAAATATTTGTTTTCAGTTTATCATTATCGATTTTTAACAGTCAAAACATGCTCTGAATCTGATGAAGTAACACTCAAGTTGTTCTGATTTTGTAATGATTGAATACATCAATGCCATTTTTTGCCTATATAAACAAAGAAAGAATATACAATTAATTTTATGTGCCAAATTACTGCATGAAAATTAAGATGTGAAAAATAAACGTATTTAAAAATAACTTAAAAACATCAAAATGAGTACCCTTTAAATATTTTCCTTTTTAAAACATAACAGAACAGTAGGAGGAGCTGTTATTTAAAAAAATGTTTGGTGCGTCAGCACTTATGTTCATTTATTGGCACTAAATATTATTTCACGAAAATTTGTAAAAATAACAAACTCATTTATTGTAATTTGTAAGACTAAATTTTTTCAAATAAGCAATCACAAAAAAGTTTTGCTTCATAACGAAACTTTGAACGCAATTTGGGAGGGTAAGGGGGGGTCAACCCAAAATCCATTTTTCTACGATCATTTAGTTTCTTATGACGCAACTTTTGCGGGGGGTGAAAGTTTGATATGAAAGAGAGATGACTTTTAATTAATTATATATTTTTCACCAAATTATATATTTATTCTAAATGGCAACATCAGTTTAAATAAATTAGATAAGGCACACATAAGAGCAACTTTTTTTTCTCATATCAGTGTTTATGAGCTCTTTGTGAAATTGCTATTAAAAGTAAAGCACTTTATATTTTGAAAACGAAGCCTACTACTTATTGTAGGCCATCGCGATGGAACAAGCTCACATCTCGGCGTTGCATGCCTTGTCTAATTTAATGTAATGCCACCAAGGACTGGCGGACTCAACCGTACTGTGCTCCCCAACGGGGGTATCGTTTATTTCAGAGAACACGTGATAAAAATGTATAAGGGAAATATATGCGGCAGAATTGAATGCCTAGAATTGATAATCATTATAGATATAAATATGTAGTATGAAATAATGACATGTAAATAAATAAGTGTATTAGGTACATAGAACGTGAAAAATATATGTAGACGTTATTAAATGTATGTAATATAATGATATAGATCAAATGAAGTGGTATAGATGATTATTTGACCATTGATGAGTCTTAATAAGAGATAGGGGAAGTTGGAGGAGGAGGAGAACTGAGGCATTTATGTGTCTTTAGGTGATTTAAAATTCCGTCCCTGTATCTTCAGAAGATCCTGTGAGAATGGGATAGGATCCGTAGTTGGATGTAAGCCAGATATCGCGGTGGGATTATCTTTTGAGGGCCTCGAGGCTCTTGGAGAGATGATGCCCCTCCAAGAGGCGATCCAAGGGAACCAATGAGACGTCGGCCTCATCCGGTAGGCCGAAGTGTGCCTTAATGGCGACTGCTGCGCTTGAAGATCGGTACTTCTTTCTATTGTAGTCATCCAGAAGGTTGGACTTATCCGAGACAATTAAAGGGTCGACAACAATGGAAGCTTGTTTGGCCCCTGGGCACAATGTCCGGCTTGTAGATATGATAACTGGTCAGCCTATATGGGATATGCCTGTTGTCAGATACGCTTGGCTCCTGGAAAATGGATGAGCCGACGAACTCGTCGCGCATTCCAGTGGAGTTGAGACTGGCTAATCATTAGCGATGATACCGCGCACAAGTCGGCCAAAGTCCTTTCGACCCCATTTTTTTTTGCGTCACGGAGGGAAGGGGCATTCTGCGACGAGGAAGTTGATGACGCTGATAACTATGGTGGGCATGAGTTTCATCCAGGGATTATCCGTGTTGAAGTTGTGTTCCATCTGGAACGCTTTCTTCTAACAGGTCAATCATTTTTCCTCAGAACCCTGAATGAAGAGGGCTTTGTTAGATCCTTGACACTATTGTCTGGATTTGAGTTTTCTTTTGTTCTGAGGTCGAGCCGGGGGTAGTTTCTCGTTCAACTCGGGGGAGCTGAGTTCCCTCAGAATAGCTCATTCTTTCCTTGCTTTCAAGGTCGGAATATCCTGTAGGCTGGACAAACTGGGTTGATGGACCGGCGTATGCTCAACCATCGGGGGAGACGGGAGCGATGCTGGGCCTTGGGTCAGCAGGTAGTTAAAAACAAAAGGTAAAACTCCCATTTGCAGCCTAAAGGAGACCTCGGCGCGGTTACAGTACTTTAATATCAATGCCCACCAAGTGCGGCTCTATATCGCCATAACTCCCCGACCCACATGTGCACTCTGCACTACAATTAGTGCAAAATAAGCATAGAAACATAAAAATAACACAATATACATACATACATAAATACATAAATATATATGTATATATATATACATATATATATATATATAATATATATATATATATATACATACATGGGTTCAAATTATTGCCCCAGACTGACGGCGGGAGGGGTGCAGTTGGGGACAGGATCCTTATTGGCATGAAAAAATGGTGGAAGAAAATGTTGTCATAATAAGGGTTAGTTAAATGAGAGAGAAATGGTGGAAATTGGAAAAGGTAAATTATAATTCACTAAGCTGGTCGTCCCTGAATCGCCTGAAAAGTCTATGAGACAGTGTCAAGACCCTCAGTTGGATATACGCCAAGTAACTTGGTTTAAGTTGGAAGTAAGAGCGGACATGCTCAAAGATTCCTCATAAATGAAAGACTTCCAGGTGAAGACCAACGGTATCACGTGGATCTCGCGGTACTCAGGGAGGCCAAAACTAATCTAATGGACTTCTTGGCTTCGGATGTGCCCTACTTTTTTTTTTTTGTCGAACTCGGGTTTTAGATCAGACTTATCCGATACTATTATGGGTCGATTACAATAATATCATCCCCACGTTCAACTACCACATCAGGTTTGAGAAATGAGTCTTGATGTGGTATGATGTTATTGGTATAAAATTTAATGCCGGTTCGTCTTAAAGTGTTTTCAATCATCCCTTGGATCGCATCATGCCTACCAATCTGCAGGCTCTGTGTTGTTGGGCAAGCCTGCAGGATGTGAGAGAGGTTGCAGACACTCTCCGGGCATGCAGGACACTCATTTGTAGGCCTCTGCCATATCTGCACAGTTTTGACGGTGTCGAAACTGATTGGAAGAGTGCCTGCAAGGCAGAGCAGAATTCTCCATCAGAAATCTGCAGGTCATTCCTCCTTAAAAGGAGAGATTGAAGAAACATTTTTTTTCTGCCACGCAGGCCCTCCGTATCAACATGACTATAGAGCTTTGCTGAGTAATAGTCAGCAAGGCTCTCGTCATCGGAGAGCCTGACCCCACAAGCATTGGGGAGGGCTACAGGTATAAAGGCCTCAGGGTCAGTGGCTTTGATGCCTTCAATTAGTAGGTCACGCCGAAGCCCTGAATTTGGCAATCCGGGAATTGAATGCCAACCTGGATCGGATGGCCAGCTCAGGCAGCCCTAAACCCCCATCAGCCAATCTGGCATAATAGAAGGGAAGAGGGACGTCCTTATAGAGGCCAGTTCAGCCCCTGATGGCGTCCCTTGCGGCGGCATCTATTCACTTGAGCTGAGAGACCGGTACCCTCTCACGACCAACCAAAAAGCTGGAAACGTGGTCCCTAAGCATTAAATACTTATGGTGCCTAGTTAGAGGTGACGCTTTCAATCTGGCCAACTGTTGCAGGAAGGGGGCAGAAAATCAGACTTACCTAGACCTCTCGAAGAGAATGGAAGGCCTAGGTATTTATAAGTGTCGTTAATGGGTCTGGACTGTGCAACCAACGGACCAGCAGAAAGCTGACCCATCTCGTTATACAGGACAGACCCAGTGGGCCTATTAAAGGTGATGGAGTTGAAGGAAGATTTATTTTCATTAATGGAGAGCCCCACCAATGAAAGGGAGTGGTTGAAGCTCTCAAGTGAAGTTTTTAAGCCCTGGGCAGAAGATGACACGCTAACAATGTCATCCGCGTAAAGTAGCTGCGCCAGGGGTTGGCCATTGATGACAAAGGGGTCAAGGACTTCAGAGGTTGATAAAACAAGGTCCATGACCGCATTGAACAGGAACCCGAACAGGGGTCCCCTTCAAGGACACTACTCCTGAAACTTACGTCAAGAGAACCTTGGAGTGATGTCCTGGCGTCAGTCCTTGATATGTAGTCAGATATAGGATCTGGTACACCAAGTCTCTTTAAGGCGACCTGTACGGAACTATGGGAAATTGAGTCAAAGGCTTTACCCATATCCAAAAAGTGAATAACAGTCTCTTTTCTGTGATTTGCAAGCCGAATAGCCGAGGCAAGAACAAAAGTGTTCTCAGAAACTCCGTAGACCATTCGGTAGGCTTTCTATCCTCTCCAGTAGTCGATTTTCTCGAGTCTCTTAGCTAGTACGCGGTGGAGTAACCTAATAATGTGAAGAAAAACGGTAATTGGTCGGTAATCAAAAGGGACCTTAGGGTTGGTTACTTGTGGAATGAAGGTCATGCGACCTTTGAGGGGGGGGGGGGCATTATTATTTAGATGTACCATCCCATGAAACATGGTGGTATTACATATATCTGCAATCTTCTCAGGGTCAATGCCCCTGATATGAAATCCTCGCCAGCCTAGGGGGCCAGGCCCGGTAGAGGCTTTGGGAAGAGCGGCCTTTACATCAAGAGCGTTAATTGGAGCTAGAAGAACGTTGAATTTATCGCTGTCAGATGGGGATCGAAGTCCCGCTCATCTGACACTGAAGGAGATTGGAAGATGGACTTCCAGTAGCCAAGATGTTCCTAGGGATTCTCTGTGGGCCGTTAAGCTCGCACAGAGAATCATCAAGGATGTTCTTGGCTAGCCTACTAAAATCCTTCCTTACCCATTTGCGGTCAGAGGAAAGTGACAATTTATTTGGGTTACTAGGATCATTTGTATAATTGGCCACACTAAAACGTATGACGCTGTCGATTATCAGGCTCCACGAAGCCTGGTTAGAAACGACCAGCTCTGCAATGTCAAGGAGAAGTGAGGGGGTAACTGGCGAGACAAGTTTATTTTCTGCCAGGTTTGTTAGGGATGAGGATGGTCTCATCGATTTCTTGTTGTAAGATGAGTTCCTAAGAAGCTTAATAATTGCCCCACAGGAGGTAAATATCGGTTCATCTTGATCAATTGTGTCAATGATGTCTACTTTGCGATCTACTTTGATTTGGGTTTTGAAGCGGGGAATAACCCTCTCAAGAAAAGAGGAAGCTATTTTTTCCTGGAGATTGGTCAGAGGTGTCTCCGAATTGGAGCATTGTTTGGAAGTTGGGGGAGGTTTGGGATGTTTAGTTCTTTAGTATAATGTGTAAGGAATTCCTCTATTGTAGGAAAATCCTCATCACAGGCATCACCGAGTTTTTGAAACATCTCATCAAGGGAAGGGTGAGCCGTTGGCTCAACAGGGGCCTCAGAAATAGCCTCAGTTGAAGCAGCACCTGATGCAGGAATAGGAGGGGTATGAGGGAATGCATCCTGTTATTGGCAGGTGTAATCTATTGATTTTGTGGCCTAGGGTGGAGTGCAATTGTGCAATTCAGTCCCTAAGAGAGGCACAGACTTCGCCCATAGTCATAGGGGCAGGTGTGGGGGTGTAGTATACTCACCCCCCACTATTTGAGGGGGAGTTTGGGATAGAATTGGAAGGTGACTCTGGACGAAAAAGGCTCTAAAGTGAAGCAGAGGGGTCAGGTTGAGACTCCGGAGCTGGAGAGAGTCTCACTCTTTTTCTATAAGATTTGGAAGAAGTGACGTTATTTTTTGTTTGACCAGCTACTCTTGGGTCAGCACTATTATCTTTAATATGATAAATGCCACTCGACGTGGACGGCTGGTCAATTAAGTTTTCAGGTCTAGGGGTCATCGTGGAGGATGTAAAATCCTCAAAAGAAGACCGGTGCCTTGGGACCCTGGTGCGGGGACCAACTTTAGGCTTGGTTTGCTCCGTTTTTTTGCTCACAGGAGCGTCAGCAGAGTCCAGCGGCCTTTTTGGAGGCAAAGGAGGGAGTTTTACTTTTGGAAGGGTAAGAAGAAAGTGTCTTCCTAGGGGAAGAACTTGGGAATGCTGTTGTTCAGCTCCACAGTTGGGGGAGATAACAACCCTGGGGAAGTTGGCAGGGGTACTAGCGGGAAGTCCCGCATCAGTTGATGAGACTTCAATTCCGCTTGGGGGAGTTAGGTTATTCCGAATGTTGATTTTTGCAGGCGTTGAAGGGCGGAAGGAGTTAGGTCTTGGAGACCTTGGAGGGGATGCCACAACTTTAGCATATGAATTAGCAGAGGAGGCAATGGAAGAAACAGAGCAGGGAGAGGTAGGTCGGGAAGCAGCCAACCTAGCCTAGCAGCGCCACAAGACATTAGCTGCCTAGGAGGGTTACGCGAAACTTTCATAGATGGACAAAAGGGATCAGCTTCGTCCGGGGAAAGGGATGACGTTGGGAAAAGCTCCCTAGCTTTGCGGTCAATATTGGCCGAACTGGAGTTTTAAACAGTTGTAGGGGCGAATTTGATGGAAGGGCCTCAAGAACAACCGAGACTTGCCTAATAGCAGCCTCAATTTCGGTGAAAGAGGGGTTAAATCAGGGGATTCGGATGCTGCTTTAGAGGCGGTTGTTTTAAAAGCCTTCTTCATACTCAGGAATGTGAAGAACAGGTCTCTTTTCTGTGATTTTGCAAGCCAAATAGCCGAGGCACGAACAAAAGTGTTCTCAGAAACTCCGTCGACCATTCAGTAGGCTTTCTGTCCTCTCCAGTAATCAATTTTACTTAACCTCTTAGCTAGCATACGGTGAAAGAGTCTCATGAGGGACGACGGTAATTGGTCTTAAGTCCGAAGGGACCTTAGGATTAGGTACCTTGGGAATGAAGGTGGTACGGCCCTTGAGAAGGGGAAGAGCATCATTCCTAAGGTTGACCATCCCGTGGAAAAGGGTGGTGTTGTACACATGCAGAATCATCTCAGGGTCCACACCCCTAACATGGAAACCTCTCCATCCTAGAGGGTCAGGACCAGCTGAGGCTTAGGTAAGGCATCCTTAACATCAAGGGCGTTAATTGGAGCTAGAAGGACGTTGAATTTATCGCTGTCTGATGGGGGATCGAAATCCCGTCATCTGGACTGATGATGATTCGAAAATGGATTTCCAGTAGCTAAGGTGCTCCTCGGGCATTTCTCTGTGGAGTGTTAAGCTCCCACTGATAATCGTCAAGGATTCTTCGCTAGTCTACTGGAATCTTTCGTTACCCATTTGCGGCAGGAAGAAGGTGAAAGTTTGTTGGGATTATTTGGATTTTTAATATAGTTGGCAACACTAAATCGAATAATGCTGCCGACTATCAGACTCCATGAGGCCTTGCTGGACACGACAAGCTCTGCAATGTCAAATAGTAATGTGGGGGGGACTGTAGCAACAACCTTATTGTCAGCTAAGTTGGTTACATCTGAGGATGGTCTGATTTTTTTCCTGTTAGATGTATTCCAAAAGAGCTTCAAGAACACTCCACACGAGGTGAATATTGGCTCGTCTTGAGCTATTGAGTAGATGCAGTCCAAAATGCGGACTGCATTGACTTGGCTTTTGAAAAAGGGAATGACTCTCTCAAGAAATGAAGAAGCAATTTTTCTTGTAGATTGGTCAGTTGTGACTCCGAATGGAGCATAGTTTCAGTATTGGGGGAGGTTTAGAGGGAGTAATTTTAATTCTTTTGTGTAATGCTCAAGGAAATCTTCCATTGTGGGGAAATCCTCATGACAGGCATCACCCAGCTTCTCAAACATTTCATCAAGAGATGGGTGAGCTGTAGGCTCGACAGGAGCCTCGGAAGAAGCTACCTGCGTTGTGGGGATAGGAGGGGCTCGTGGGGCTGAACTCTGCTTGTTGGCGGGAGTATCTTGCTTAATCTTGGGGCCAAGAATGACACACAATTGTGCTATGTGCTAAGGGGGCACAGACTTTTCCCATGGCCATTGGGGCATTAGGGTCAGCGGGGCAAGTGTTGGGGGTAGGGTGTAATCACCAGCAACACTGTTTAATGGAGAATTAGGGTTAGAAGAAGGGGGCGACCCCGGTCTAAAAAGGCTCCTCAGTGGAGAAGAGGAGTCAGAAGCTAAAGATTGAGGCTACAGAACTGGGGAGAGTCTTGCTCTTTTTTTTGTTACTTTAGGGGGTAGGGCATTTGGGGGCAGTAGGAACCACTCCACTCTGGTCACCACAGTTACTTTTCAGATGGTAAATGCCTCTAGATGTGGACGGCTGATCAATAAACAGATCAGGTCTGGGGGTCTTGGTTGAGGAGGATGATTCCTCCGAAGAGGACCTATGCCCTGGGACCATACTACGGGGACCAACTTTAGGCTTAGTCGTACTCTGTTTTTAGCTCGCAGGAGCATCAGCAGAGCCTAGTGGTCTCTTTTTAGAGGCACAGGGGGGAGTTATAACTTAGACAGGGCTAAAAGGGGGTATCTTCCGAGGGAAAAGAACTTCAGAAGGCTCTACATTTGGCGGAGTAAGGTTCTTACAAAGGTTATATTTTGCGGGGGTTGGAGGGCGGAAGGAGTTTGGTCTTGGAGACTTAGGAGGGAAAGCCATACTCTGGCATAAGAGTTCGCCGAAGAGGAAATGGAGGTGGCGGAGCTAGGAGAGGCGGGTCGGGAGGCAGCCAACCGCGCCTGACATGGGGCAGCATCACAGGATATTAACGGCCTAGTTGGACTGCGCGAGACTTGCTGGAGGAACGAAAGGCGTTAACTTCATTAGGGATGGACAAGATACATAGAGATAAGGTATATCAGACAGAAGGAGTTCAGGCCTGCTAGGACAGAACGGTGAGTTTGACGTCACAGATATACTCTTATGTTATAAATTTTGATAAGAATTACTAAAAGTCATATTTTTACTTTGTATTTATTTTGAAAAACACTAATATAAAACATAGATCGTAGAAAAATAATAGGATCTTATTTAATAAAAACATATTTATCTTTAGAATGACTTAATTAGAGGCAGGAATTAACGCAAACCTAGTTAAATATTACGTTATATGAAGCTCCCTTCGGATATTATAGTAAAGTTTGCCAGATTAAGGACATCATTAGAATAAAGGCACTGAAGAACAAAATTTTCGATTTCAAAAATAAAAATATACCCTCCTCACGTATTTAAAGAAAAATATTCAATCATTAAAATATTAATTCATATATATTATTTTATATAAATATAATGTCTAGAATATATTAAACTTATTCCATTTAAAATTCATGTGTATTATTTCCTCAATTCGAATTCTTTATCTCCATGGCTTGAATGAGTCTCAAAAAAGTCTTGAGACGATACTTTGAAAAATTTGTCTAAATTAATATAAAATTGAATATTTTATTTTAAAAATTTCAAAGAAAAAAATCTTAAGAAAGGGACCCAAATATTACAAGAAAAGTCAATGGTATCCTTCATAAAGTATCACGAAATATTTTTCATGATCTATATGATTTATCGAGGTTGCGTTGAATTTATGTCAATTCCTGCCTCTAATTAAGTCATTCTAAAAATAAAATATGTTTTCATTAAAATAAGATCCTATTAATTTTCTACGATCTATGTTTTTTATTGTGTTTTTCAAAATAAATACTAAGTAAAAATATGTCTTTATTTAGTAATTTTATCAAAATTTATAACATAAGAGTATATCTGTGACGTCGAACTCACCGTTCTGTCCTAGCAGGCTGAACTCCTTCTGTCTGTATACCTTATCTCTATGTATCTAATTTGTATTCTCCTTGGGAGCCACCAGAGGAGTATTGGTCTCTCTGGCGCTTCCTTGGAGCGTATGGGTTCGCTGGAGTTAGGGCAGGGGTAGCATGCCGTCTGTACCGTCGTTGGGAGAGCATAAGGAGCACTTTGTGTCTATACCTTTTTGTATGAGGAGGAGGGTCCTGGCATTTTAGGGATCTGGAAAAGAACACTAATACTGAAGGGCACCCCAAAGGGGGGGGGGGACAGGGACGGGGAAATCTGTAAAAGAAACAACGTCTAGTCTTATGTGGAGGGTCGTTGAAGTAGAAGAGTCGGAGACGATGTTGGAGTAAAGAAGACGATGGGGGTTTACCTCCAAAACAAAACTACAGTGCTGTAGCTCTAACGGTTCAGGAGATATGTCGAATTGGACTTACGATCTGAATCTTCCACCAGTCCAACCCAGGGGGCAGGGCTGGCGGATGATGCGGGGAGGCAATTAAAGACCTCGTCCGTATTGATAGGTCGTAGGAGGAAGGAATATTTATTCCTCTCTCCTTTGAAGATGAATAATCTTTTATCAGTCTTCGACAGAACCTCGAAGACTTTCCTCCATTCAGGAATGAAGGATGCGGGCATTCGTGGGGCGTTGAGTGCGGTGGTATCGCCGTCCAGGATGTTTTTGGTCAACCGGCCAAAATCCTTTTTGTCCCATCTTTTATTGGATAACTGAGGGATTATTGAGGTGTTTTCCGTGTGTAGTTAACAACACTGAACCTAACAATTAGGTCCAGTGTGTCACGCCACGGGGTATCTGTTGAATCGAGAACAGTAGATGTGATAGAATCAATCAGGGGATGTGTTGGAGGAACGATGAGCTTATAGTTGATGTGTTCTTCTGGGAGAGCGTGAGCGGCCCTCTCCTGCGAACTTCCATCTTATCTTCCTCAAATGCAGATAGGCAGACTTCAACCCGTATTTCAATATCTTCTTTGTAATCATCGATTAAGTTTGACTTGTCAGAGACAATCGAAGGATCAATGACTAATAGCCCATTTGGCCCTTTCAGAATTATATCCGATTTTATAAATGTAGAGTCCATGGGAATATAATTACTAGTAAAGCATTCGAATCCAAGCCTGACCATTGAAGATACCAACATGTCTTGGATTGCGTCATGCCTATAAGTCCTCAGGGCTTGAGTTTGTGTACAGCCTTGTAGGATATGCGAGAGATTTCCCCCCTCTTCTCATTGGTCACACTTGTTCGTTGCGCGCATCTTGTACCTGTGCAACTTTGATGGCGTTGGCACAGAGTTGCTCACTGTTTGGAGAGCCGCGCAAAGCTCCCAATTCTTTACAATTACGTCGTTCCGACGTAGGAATGATAAGTTGTTGGTTCCTGCACGGGCATTGGAGAGCCCAGCGGTGTCAACTCTACTTGCCAGATCGGTCCTGTAGTGATTTTGGATCCTCTCATCCGAGTTCAGCCGCACACCTCTTACTGAGACCATTTTTGTCTCAAATTTAGGAGCGTACAGCTTTAGAATTTCAATGATCAGAGGGTCAAGGGAGGTCTTGAGCTTTGCAACTCTCGAGTTGAACCAGACCCTAGCGCTCTGTTCATACTCTACTAGACTAATCCTCCATTCCTTGATCTGCTGTCCTTCCCTTCCTTGACCGCAATCAAGTCGGGTATTAACGACCCTTGTTGTGTGCCCTCCTTCTCTAGAAAACATATCTCCTTCTTCACGGTCCAACCGTCAGCCTCTAGCCTGCCTTTCACGTAGCCAACAACGTTGTTGTGCCGCTTGCGGCGTGCGGCGTCCACTCGTGGACAAACCTGCACAATATGTGCGGGGTTTTTGACACAGTCGTGGCAATTCTCGCACTTGTTGTTCGCTACTCTACCACTTTGCCAGTGGATTTTAGCCTTGGTCTCTAGAGACGCTGACTAGACACGTACACATCTCGAAAAGTTTTGATTGGGAATACCAACGTGGTCCTCGTTGATATACATTCCCACGCCCTCACCACTCTGGGCTGACCCTAAGCCCTTGGTATCTACCTTTGCGTACAATTCATCTGCCCAAGCAGATCTTGCACTTCCGCCGCTACGCACTTCTCTCCCTGCAATCATCGGTTCGCGAACCGATTTTGCCCAGGAGCAGTCTTGGGACACTCTCGCGACAAGCTGATCTTCCGACGATCTCAGCTTCTTCAACCTTTCTAACTTCGTCAACGGAATGTTGACTTGGTAAGTAGGGAATCCGATGCCTCCATCAGCCACACTTGCGTGAATGAACGCATTTGGCGTATCATGGAAAAGTTCGCAAATTTTCCTGACCCATCCGTTAACTACGATGTCCAACTTTTTCAAGTATTCCATTGAGTATTCGCCAGTAGTAGTCAGGATGTAGATATGTCTGGGCCAGACATACTTTTTGAACGCAATAAGTTTCTGGTTGGTCCGTAGTTCCGACGCATCGAGATACCCTAGGCAACCCTTTAGGTCTTGCAGGACGTTAGTCCCAACAAACCCATTCGAGTTCACCTTAAGGCCGAGGTATTTGTACGCTTCCACAAGCGTAACAGTCGGTATGAACTCGCCAGCAGCTCTTATGCTGGGATTCGTTTTGACATAATACCGTCTATTTTCAAAATCATCGACGCACACTTCCACGGGTTGGGATGTAGCCCAACCTTCCCAGACGCTTCAAGGAACCGGTCCAATTGGACTTGTAACCTTTCCGGGCAGTCCACAAACAGGACTGCGTCATCTGCATACATCAATGTATTGACACTCAACCCACTATCCATCTTAAAATCTATGTGTTGGTCCAGGCTGTCCATCACCCAGTCCCCACCATAGTTAAAAATCAGGCCTGACAGGGGGTTACCCTGCAGTATACCCGACAGAACCGTCACCTTATCCTCAGCCACTTTCACATGTGCGCGGCTATAGACCCAGGTTACATACTGAACTAGCCCCTCAGGGCACCCGTTGGCCATAGCCCTAATAAGGCTGGCATGACTAACACAGTCGAAAGCTTTGCGGAAATCTACAAATGCAATCGCAAGGAGGCGGAGCCGTGTCCTCGCTTCGTCGAGTATGCCGCCCAGCACACAGAGGTATCGGATGTACCATCAACCGGCTTGTAGGCCTTTTGATAGTTTTGATAATTTCCCCCATCCGGTTGGCCAAAACTCTGTGGAAGGTTCTGGTTATCAGCGACGTGACAGTAACAGGTCGATAATCTCCCATACCCTCAAGCTTGGCAACCTTCGGGATGAGAGTGACCCTACCTCAAGGAACTCCTCAGGTATCCGCCGCTTCTCAATTATTTCGTTATAAAACTTAACCAGCATTTTGATGTCCAAGTCTTTGAGGTCCTTTAGGGAGTCAGGCCTGGAGCAGTTGCTTCTTTCGGGATCGCGTCCTCGACTTCCGCAACTGTACACTCCGCGAACAGCTCCTCCATCGGAGGGCAAAGTGGTTTAGGCATTCTGTCATCCTGGACAGAGGGAGCCTGAAAATGCTCCTCCCATGCCTTACAAACCTCTTCGCTCGCCACGCATCTCGGGGCCGTTAAGTCATCTCCTTTCAGAATAGCTCGCATCAACTTGGACCTATCGTTCCTCCACAGCCGTTGGGTTATGGCGTGGAGAACCCGCTTATCGCCTTCTTCTGCCCTTTCTTCGGGTGGGTGGGTGATTTTGCACCCTTGGCCTTGGATAGCACAGCGTCTCTGTATGGGGTCTTGCTGGCTCCACCGGGTTTGTTCCCTCCTCGCGGAGTTCTGCGAACATGTTCACACAGTGAACTGGGCGGACGCATTTCCCTTTATTAGATGGCTGCACCACATTCGGTCCCCGTTTCTGGGGCATCCGAAAAACCATCTCTGTCCGTCTTCCGCACTTTAGCCTTGTTAACAGCCTGATGCTTTACAGGCTGTTTGGCTCTCCTCTGGTCGGGTATCTTCTCATGCTGAGCCCTTCCACTTTCTGCGTTCCGACTTTTCCTTGGCAGGCTCGGTGCATGCTTCACCTTCTTGTCCCTTCCCCAGCGTGCAATTGGGTTTGGGTGCCTTATGCCAAGTTTTTTTGTTTTTGTTTTTAGGTCCCCCCGTGTTCCGCACAGGGGCTTGACCACGACTACTAAAACCGTTTAAAACCGCTCCGAACGTCGTTCTCCGGCTTTTTCTTATCTTCTTTCTTTCGCTTATTATCATTACGTGGCTTTCTGTTCTCGTGTTTGTCTTTCCGCGGCTTCATATTGACCAGGTTGCTCTTGCAGGGTTGTTCAAGAAAAAAAAGTAAGGTACTTCATTTCATTGATAAATTTATATCAGTTTCAAGTCTCCCATCCTTCAGTGCACTACTTCTCCATTTCAAATCAACCAAACCCAAATCTCTCAACAATGTCTTCTTTTAAGGTTTGCTTCTCTATATATTTTCTTTCTTATTTTTTAACTAAATAATTTATTTTTATTCTTTCAGAAAAAAGATTTCCTTATCGAAGATAGGATTTTGAAGGTTGCCTTACAAAGAGTCGAGGATAGTCATCCAGAGTTTTCAATAAAGAAAAAATGGACACTAGTTCAGAGCTCTCAGACAACAATGTGTCTGATGATTACCAGCCATCTAATGAGGGAACGGATGAAAGAATAGTCCTTCGTATTAAAAAAGATATCAACCAAGAGTCTCCTGTTCAATCTGCAATGCCATCTTCTGCTGGAGTCCCTTCTTCTCCAGTCCCATCCGCCTTTCTACTCCAGTCCCATCCACATCTGATCCTGTGCCATCACCAATGATCCGTGCCAAGTCCAAATACGTCTACAAAACTATGCCTAAACCATTGATGTGTACAGTTTGTGAGAGTTTTGAGACGATTTATAAGAAGAATCTTAGTCGTCATTATCTGCAAGTGCACCACCTAGAGTGGAGCAGAGTGAAGGACCGCCACCTTGACTCCAAATTTTGCGCCAAGAGGCAATGCCGCTATTGCCACAAATATTTGGAAAATATGTAAGTTCATATCAACATTTTTCTTATGTTATCATTGACTTAACCTTATTATTCATTTCAGTTGCAGACATATGAAGACCTGCAAGCTTTAAAAAAAGCGTGAAGCAAGAAAGGCGCCCCAGAAGGATGTTCCTCTGGAGAAAGTAATGGAGATATGAAGGAGTGATTCACGGAGATATATTCAAAGCCAACTGTGGATCGTTATTATTCAACCCTCAATACCTTCCTGGCCTTTTGCGAAAGAGAGGACGAAACTTTCAAGATATCCAGGATGTTTGACGATTGCAAAGAAATATCCTTCATCCCACTCTCTATGATGGATATATTCTTGAGGGGCAAGACGGCCAATGCAGGAGTAAATCTTTGCAAAGCTGTCCTTGCGTTCATTGGATATTTGCAATTTGTGAGCCAATACAAGTCGCACAACAAATTGAGGAAGCATGCTCTTCTATTTCGGTGCTGTGTGATTGATACAAAAGAAAAGGTGGCAATGTTAATGAAGAAATGGGGAAAGAAAGGCGGACAAGGAGCGGGGCCACTTACAAAAACCAGAGCTGGGCATATAACATTGAAACGTTATCAAGGCAATGGGAGCACTCCGAAGATCCCCCATCTTGAAAGAGGAAACCAAGAGAGTGATAGAAGAACATGAAATCATGGAATTCACCATAGAATTGAGAGACCATCTCATGGCTCACCGCCTATATCTTGAAGGACAAGCTCAAAGAGCCAATGTCATCATGAATATAAAAGAATATCTCGATAGAGAAGTAAGCTCAAATATCTTTACTTGTATTATATATCATGTCTTAACTACTATTTTTCTTTTATTAGTTGATACCTGTATGTAGAGCAACATAAAACTACAGATACATATGGAAGTGCAAAGGTTATGTGGATTCTGGATCCATCTATTGTACAACTTTGACCAATTTACCATACATTACAAGCCGACCAGAAACCATGTGCGTCGGGGAATGGTGGTTCCGAAATACGATTGGGATGAAGATCGCCAATCCTATATATATATATATATATATAATATATAGATATATATATATATATATATATTGTTGGAACAATAAGGGAGAGTTCCTAAAGATGGTGAAAGTGGACTGCATCGGGATTGAGGAGATTACCACCACGAAAGCCATAAGGAAAGCTTATGTTACCACCATGGGCCAATACTCCAATGAGCTAAAGGAATGAATGTCCCTCGCAATGGCTCATTCACAATCCACTGCAATGAAACATTATGTAGGGATGTATGAGGAAGGCGGCCACAAATTTAAAGAACACCTTCTCAAGACGTTTGAGTTGGAAGGAAAAGTGGTAAGTTACTTTTAATTTCTACACTTAAATAACTTTGACTAATGTTCTTTCTTCTTATTTCATATGAATGATGAAAATACTATGAGAATGAACGATCCATTGGTCAGACAAGGACTTGATGATCATGTTTCGCCAACCCATGGTCAGAATCATCTTCACAATCCTCTCCACAGCCAGGACCTTCTTCGAGAGAGATCCCTCTCCAACCTCTCCACAGCCAGGACCTTCTTCGAAAAGAGATACATCACCATCATCTCCACAACCAAAAGTTAGAAAAATCACACTTCTCACTTCACCACAGCGACAGAAAGGAACTTCCTGTAAAGCCTTTTTGTTAAGGATGATCGAATTGAGATGGGAGGCCATCACTGGCTCAGGGCTTTGAAGAACAAGGAATTTGTCCTTTATCTTTCAAGATATGGGAATCTCTTCACCCGGGAATTGAAAAATAGAGTGAGATCCTCCATCAAAAGAAGTCTTTAATTGATTATTGTAATACTTTGATTTCATATTTAATTTATTTAAATAATATTTTTTATTTAATATTTAATTTATTTAAATATACTTTTTATTTTATGTTTCTTATGTCATTTTAATTATGTATCTATTTATATTTATTATATTATTATATTGTTCATTTTAGATAATACTAGAGAATATATATATATATATATATATATTATATTTAAAATAATTTGGCATTTCTTTTGGTCTTTCATTTATGAAATATATATGTTGGGGCTAATACTTATATATATAATATCACTATACCAAAAGTCTTTTCGTGATTGAAGTAAAAATGTTATAGCATTTCTTATGGTCTTCATTTATAAAATAGATATGTTGGGGCAAAAAACTTAGAAAAAAATATATATATAGATAAATGAAACAAAGGTCTGTGTCTTGAAGTAAAAATGTTAGAGCATTTATTATGGTCTTTCATGTTTTAAGTATATATGTTAGGGCAAATACTTATATATATATATATATATATATATATATATTATATATATATATATATATACTATATATATTATATATATATATATATATATATATATATATATATTATATTATATATATATATATATATATATAATATATATATATTATATAATATATATATATATTTATTTAATTTTAATATATAAATTCAGAGGAAGAACCCCAATAAGGCCAGCATAAGGACAACCCTACGGATAAGTCAAGTTGATCCATTGCATCCTGAAATTGGTATCAATTGATACTTTCCCACTAACACAAAACCAGGATTCTCGACATCACACTTTCCTTTTTACGGTGCCTATCTTAGTGAAAAGCACATATATTTCTTCATAAAATTGCCTATGAAAAAACGATTCATCATTATTTTTATTATATTTATTCAAATGTAGGGGCAAGCTACTTATCACTTAACCCTAGATGATATACAAGTTAATCAGAATAAGAACAATGCTTGGCCTTTATTTTCTATGTGGAATTTGATCAGGAGGAATTGAGGGATGCGGCCTTGTTTATACGCAATGGCTTAGGAAGGCCTGATAGGCGATGAAGTTGGTTTTGGCTGTGCATACCTTGGAGATCAGTCCATTCAAGAAGGATGCGGAAATCTTAACTTGTACAACCACGTATTTCAAGCAGAGTGGGAAGGAATTCTAAAGGCAGTACGAGCTTTGAATGTGATGGAAAATACCACGACCCCCAGTGGCTTACATGTGGACAGTATGGCTGCCATTGAATCTTTATCACAGAGAAGATGGTTATTTACAAACCAGCAAAATGCATATTGAATTAAAATGAGCCGGTTGAAGAAGACATATATA
>CP045895.1:1608113-1622067 GCA_013387185.1 Caligus rogercresseyi | reverse complement strand
TTGAGATAATCACGTCGCGACCCCCTCCCTCAATGTTCAAAATCCCCATTTGGAAGGTATATGCCCTATACCCCACTTGGATCCGGTTCTAATATGAGTTTTAGTTACTTAATACTTTAAGTCTTTGATAAGATTATCTTATCAACCAAGAAACTCGGCTTTAAAAAGTAATTGACGTATTATAATTGATCAAATACTTATAATAACAATGGAATTGAACCAACTCCTAGTACCCCTGGCGTGCAAGAGCTTGAACTTATCAAATAAACAAAACAGCTCGGGAGCCCCATTGTTGGTGGATTTTAAACAAACCCGGTATTCCAAGGTTGCAGTTGGCATTGAGGAGTCCTTATTTGTATTTTTACAATAGGCGAAAAGTTTGAAACCCCAATACACAATTGTTGTGGCCGGAGGGACCCGAGGACTCAAGGTACTCAAAATAGAATTTGAGGGGGTTCTTTCTCGTATTTTTACAAGTGGCGAAGGGTTTGAAACCCCAAGACCACATTGTTCCGGCTGGCGGAACCCGAGGGCCCAAGGTGCAACCAAAATGGCTTGAGGGGGTTCCTTACTCGTATTTTTACAAGTGGCGAAGGGTTTGAAACCCCAATACCCCATTGTACGGCTGGCGGAACCCGAAGGCCCAAGGTGCACAAAATGGCATTTGAGGGTTTCTTTACTCGTATTTACCAATGTAGGTGTTTGAAACCCCAACCATACTTCTCAGAAATTATTTGTTCCAGTTTGACCAATTGTACTGCTAAAGAAAACATAATTTTCTTTGAAAAAAGGTCTGATTTTTTTTAAATCAAAGTCATTGAGGCTGGTGCTGATCGGCCGTCGCTGAATTGGCTGGTGCTGAATTGGCTGGCGCTGAATCAGCCGGCGCTGAATTGGCTGGCGCTGAATCGGCTGGCGCTGAATCAGCCGGCGCTGATTGGCTGGCGCTGAATCGGCCGTCGCTGAATTGGTGGCGCGGAATCGGCAGTGCTGAATCGGCGGCGCTGAGTCGGCGGCGCTGAATTGTCCCATTCCCTTATATATATATATTTATATTTATATATATATGTATATATATAAATTCAGAGGAAGAACCCCAATAAGGCCAGCATAAGGACGACCTAAGGATAAGTCAAAGTTGATCCATTGCATCCTGAAATTGATATCAATTGATACTTTCCCACTAACACACAATCCAGGATTCTGGACATCACACTTTTCTTTTTACAGTGCCTATTTTAGTGAAAGCACTTATATTTTCTCATAAAAAATTGCCTATGAAAAAACTGATTCATCATATTTTATTTTATTTATTCAAATATAGGGGCAATGCTACTTATCACTTAACCCTAGATTGATATACAAGTTAATAAGAATAAGAACAATGCTTGGCCTTTATTTTCTATGTGGAATTTGATCAGGAGGAATTGAGGGATGCGGCCTTGTTATATGCAATGGCTTAGGGAAGGCCTGATGAGCGATGGAGTTGGTTTTGGCTGGTGCATTACCTTTGGAGTCAGTCCATTCAAGAAGGATGCGGAAATCTTAACTTGTACAACACGGTATTCAAGCAGAGTTGGAAGGAATCTAAAGGCAGTACGAGCTTTGAATGTGATGGAAAAATACCACGACTCCCCGTGACATTCCGTGTGGACAGTATGGCTGCCATTGAATCTTTATCAAAGAGAAGAGGCTTATTTACAAAACAGCAAAATGCAATAATGAATGAATGAGCAGGTGAGAAGAATATATATATGAAATGGATTAAGGGCCATGACGACAACACTGGCAATGAATTTGTGGATGCCTTAGCTAAGATGGAATGTAGTATGATATCTCCATCTAGCGTCAAAGTCCCTCAAAAAACAATGCTAAGAGAAAGTGAAAGCAAGACTCGATCGTTAGGGCTAAAGAATGACATGGTGAACAAAGTTGCCGCCAAAGAAAATTATTCTTGCCTGATGTGAAACAACCATGGAAGTTACACACTCACACAAGAAAATCAATTCAGAATGTTGTAAGTTTTGTGTCTGGCCATATTCGTATGCAAAAACATATCAAGGAAATGGGATTGGCGGATGAGGACTCTTGTAGGCTTTGTGGAGAGGAACGAGAGTCTCCCATCACTTTGTCAACAGCTGTGATGCCCTTGCTGGGTGGGCGAAACCTTACCGAGGATCGTGAGGACTTTCGTGGGAGAAGGGTGATGTTCCCATTTCATCAGGGTTCTCATCAAACCGTGGATATCTTCTGAGATGACCAATTCCTCAAGGATTTTTTAAAAATAAATATAATTTAATTTATATGATATGTGTGATTTTGAACGTTTTTAGTATGTATTTTAGTATTTATATCAGATTATTATGTTGTTTGTCCACCGTTTGTATAGAACGTAAATAAAATATACCTCACCTTAGGGTATATGTCTAACGGGTTGCTGTATTCAATTACAGTTTTCATTACCCTATGAGAAGCTTAACAACATATACTCCTGGAAAAAGAACAATGTTCAATGGTTAAGATATTAATGCGAAAGTTGCCGGATTAGAAACTAAATGATCGTAAATGGATTTAGGTGTGACACCCCTCCTGAAATTGCGTTCAAAGTTTACGTTATTAACAAGACTTTATGTTATAACGCATACAAAAAAAGTTTTACGAAATAAAGATATTATCAAATTATGAGTAATTATTTTATTCAAATTTTCATTAAATGAACATAAGTTCTGACGCACCATCCACTATTTAATAGCAGCTCCTACTAGGGATCTTTTAGGGGTTAAGCATAGAGATATAAAGATATGAGAGCTGATGCCTTCAATAGCAGAGAACAGCGTTCTATTGTTTCTGTGTGTCCACTATAAACAAAGTAATGTATACTACGTCATCGTAGCTGATCATAGAGATATAAATATCTCTATGATCAGCTTACGATGACGTAGTACAAATACTTTTTTTATTTTGACACACAGAAACAACAGAACGCTGTTTCTCTGCAATTGGGGAATCAGCTCTCTATATCTCTCTGGGTAAAGAAGGGGAAAGTAAAAGAGGGTACTCTTTTTGATGTTTTGTATTTATATTATTATTTAATTATGATTATTTTTACATTTATATGTCCTTATAATAAATTTGACTTCAAAGAATTGTTACATAGAATTAAATTTTATGTTAATACTTTATCTAAAATGTTGAGAGTTTTTTTCTTGACTCCATGGTTTATAACATAAATCCATGACTTTGATTATATCCATAAACTTTAGCAGACGCCTCCGTTACTAGTTTCACAGCTTTTTACACTGATTGTGAATGGCAAGGCACTCATTAGGACCATACATTTTTCAAAAGAAGCATATAGAATTTGAATATCTATTAATCGACATTTAAGGATAATATGTACCAGTAAAAGTCCAGAACTTTCGAGCAAGGGGATTGGCATACAAAATTATATCGATGACAAATGGCAGTTTTTATATCATCAATGCCTATGTCAAATGTACATCCTTTTACCAAGCTATAATCCGTTTTTGGTTATAGGGGATCTCAATGTTGATCTGTACCAGTCAAAAGTGAAACACCCTAATTTTCAAATATTGTCATAGCTTCTTCATTCTCTTGAACTACACGACGTAATTAAATTTTTGAGTCCGAACGAAAATTTGTCTTGGAGATGTGGAAATAAGTCTTCATGGATTGTCTTAGCATTATCTTCCTCTTCAATACGTGATCATGAATGCTCGCTATCGTTCTCAACATAGCTCAGATCATAAGTTAATTGAGATCGATTTCCATCAAGATCGACAAAAAAGGCGTTTTAGGGTGTCTAAATGCATTTTAAACGAAAATTATTATTTGGAAAAGCTCAAAAAACGTTTTATTCAACTTTTTAAAGAGTCTTTAAAACCCAATAAGCTGGCTTATCTTTTATCATACATTGTTAAGTCTACCTCGTTACAATGCATTCGCAAAAAAAAAGTCAGAAAGAAGTATCCTTCCAAAAAGACATCGAGGAAATGCTTGATAATGGCTCCATCTTTTTACGTTCCATTTCGTCGGATTTAACTCATTTATTTCGAGTCTCGGATATTGCCAAGATGATTTTAATAAAAATATTTAAGAAAACTCCCCATCAAGGAGGTTGAAAAACCTCTTCCAAAAGGACTACACAATGACTATTATTAAGAAAATAATTCACGAGGGGACAACAGTCTCCAATCCCAAAGATATATTGAAACTCTTTCATGAAAGGTTTCAAAAGCTTCTTGGCTGAGAGAGTCAATTTACCCGGCCAAGAATGAGTAAAAACTTGATTTTTACCAAAAGTGCGATTGAAGAATATATAAAAGAAGCTCAAAGAGGGAAAAGCAACAAGGCCAGATGGCATTTATGGCAAAATCTTTACTGGATGCATCCATGAGATCGTTCCTTATAAGTTGAATTGAGAAATAGATGGAGATTCACGGAAAGCTCCCGAAACTCCTTACTAAAAGACGGATCTCCTTAATCCCTAAAAAAGGTTCTGCGACTGATTTGAACAACTAGCGCCCTATTACTGTTCTTAACGAGAGCTATAGGATTATTTTTGGTTCATGATGCAGCGAGCCTGTTGCTCAACTAGTCTACGCGGACGACGTGGTGCTGCTGGGCGACAGCCGGAGGCGCTGCAGGCAACCGTTAACTCCTTTTCCACATCCATCCATGAGTGAGGAATGACGCTGTCCTACCCCAAGTGTAGGTACTTCAACTTATCTTCGCTGAGTGGTAGGCTGGTGGAGAATGTCTATGAGGAGCTATCCTTATCCCCACCGACGAGAATTAAGGCTGTCCCAATGGACGAGACCTTTAGGTATTTGGGAATCACGTTTTCAACAAAGGGAGGAATGTGGCACTGTCTTTTGATGTCCTCCATGCTCCTGGAGAAAATGATTCCCGTCCATGTGGCGATGAAGGGAACTACTGTGATGTCCGCCTCGTCAGGCAGACCGAAGTGCGCTTTCATAGCGACAGCCGCACAAGAAGATCAGTATTTCAGTATCTTTTTGTTGTAATCGTCAATTAAGTTTGATTTGTCAGAGACAATTGATGGGTCAATTACGATTAGTTTATTTAGTCCTTTCAGAATTATATCCGGTTTAATAAAAGTAGATTCCATGGGAATATAATTATTCGTGAAGCATTCGAATCCAAGTCTTGCCAATGAGGATACTAACATATCCTGCATCGAATCGTGTGTGTGGATCCTCAGGGCCTGAGTTTTAGTGCATCCCTGTAGGATATGCAAGAGGTTTCCAACCTCCTCGCATTGATCGTACTTATTCGTTGCACGCTTTTTATACCTATCCAACTTAGAAGGCGTTGATACATAATTACTCGCAGTTTGGAGAGTCGCGCAAAGCTCCCAATTCTTAACGATAACGTCGTTTCGATGCAAGAACGATAGGTTGTTGGCTCCCGCACGGGCATTGGAGAGCCAAGCGGTGTCAACACGACTAGCTAGATTGGTCCGATAGTGGTTTTGTATCCTCTCGTCCGAATTCAGCCGTACGCCCCAAATTGAGACAATTTTTATCTCAAATTCGGCAGCGTACAGCTTCAGGATTTTGATGATGACAGGGTCAAAGGAGGTCTTGAGCTTTGCTACTCTAGAGTTAAATCAAACGCTGGCCTACTCAACGAGGCCTAATCCTCCATCTCTTGACCTACAGTAATAGAATGCCAATGGGGTGTCTTTGTAAATTCCAGTCCATTGGCGGGCTTGGTCGCGAATTAACGCGTCCGTTTGGCGAAGCTCCTTCACCGGTATCACACTTCGGGATACCGGGAAATGGAGCCGAGGGAGCATATAGTCTTTGAGGACAAGAAGTTTGTTTTGTGTGCTCCATGGAGTTGTGTTGATTCTCTCAATTAATATTTAGAGTTTTCATAGAGAGGGTAGTGGCAAATTCCCTTTGTTGAGAATATTATTCCGAGGTATTTGAAGGTCTCATCTAGTGGAACTGCGTTGATCTTTTTGGTTGGGGAGATGATGCATTAAAGTATTTGCACTGAGGATAAGATAATGTCATTCCACATTCCTCAATGGCAGTGGAAAAGGAATGGATAGTTGCTTGTAACAATTCCCGGCTATAGCCCAACTGAACAACATCGTCAGCGTACACAAGCTGGGCAAGCGGCTCATTGCCCAACATGAATGGTCCAGTCACTCGCGTCTGTGATAATGCGAGGTCCATGACAGCGTTAAATATGAATCCCGATAGAGGGTCGCCTTGGAGGATGCCAGACCCAAATTTCACCTTGGTCGTCCCCTGGAGCAAGGTTCTTGCTCCTTTGAGGGAACCAAGGATGAGGCGGGCAAGGTGTCCTGGGATTCCGAGACGAAGAAGGACGATACGTATAGTATTGTGCGATACAGTATCGAACGCTTTCCTTATATCAATCACACAAGTGTGTAAGGGGTTGGACGTCTTCTTCGCGTGATGGATGGCAGAAGATAGAACGAAGGTATTTTCATTAATACCATCCATTGTTTATGAATTTCTCTGCGACAAGTGTTAGTTTTTTTTCGTGAGTGAAAAAAATAATTTTACAGTGTCACAGGGACTTTTATAAGTGAAGTTGTATATCTTCGTGTCGGTAAACTTCCGTGGACCTTCCGAGATAGGAAACTTCGCGTTGTCAACATCGTCTGAGGCTATTTAAATGGTTTTTTAAATACCATTAATATATTTAATATTACAAGAATATCGACGTAAAGCTTGTGACATATAAACTCCCCTTTTACTTGGGAGATGACTCTCCTCCCTGAAGAACCTCCTGATCGGGGTGGCATGCTTAAAGGGAGAGAAGAACAAGAAGATGGCATACTAGCTACGGAGCAAATGCAGCTCCCGCTTAATCAACCCCAGGGACCGCAACACATGCAAGAAAATGAAGAAGAAGAGATGAAGAAGAGACAAGAAGAAGAAAAGAAGAATGCTAAGGAGACCTCTTACGCAAGTAAAATTACATCAAAGAAACTTAAACAAGGAACTGTTTTAAACAACCCGGTGTGGGAAAAAATCTTCCTAGATTGGAAAAATAGTAAAAACATGAGTGTTAAAGGTTTCTTCCCTAACATTCAACATTACTAAAAGATTTTTAACTCGTTGCCTATTACTGAAGACGAGGTGCACAGAATAAATGACTGCAAAAGTGGGGCAGGTTACATTGTGATTACCCTAAAAAGGCCGACAAATATGTTATGGAAATTCGAAAACTCAAAAGTAGACGAGGATATAATGTGTAATGTCAGGGGACTTGAGACTCTGAGACGCTCACAAAACCCTATTGTTGTAACAATTAAAATGGATCGGAGACGGACCTTCCTTCTTTGAAGGGGATACTGGAACATTATGGGGAAATCGTGGGGGATTTCGAAAGTGTTCCACACTGCGTTAAGGCCGAAAGCGAGGACGATGCTCAATACGCAAAGATCATCAACAAGATTATGTCTGGAAAGGTTTTAATAAAAATTAAACCTAAAAGAAAACTGCCTGCCATAGTCCCTATAATGGGTAAAAAGATCGAATTGATCTCCGAAATACAAGAAACGCAATGTTTCAAGTGCTTCAAATTTGGGCACATAAAATCCAAGTGCAATGCCGACCGGAAAAGTACTTATAATGAATTTGAGCAAAACTTTTGCCAACATTTAGGTCGCCCAGTCCGTATACAAGGACAAGTAGAGAGGTTCCGAACCGAAAACGCAGCTCGCAGGGAAGAACAGGAGGAGCAGGGGGAAAACGATAATGCAGAAACTCTCGAAAAGGAAGATCAACAAACATCACGGGAAGAATTGGTGGAAGAAGACGCAAAGAATACCGAGCCTGTGAACGGGGAGGAAAAAGATGAGGAGGAGAAAGAAGATGAAGATAAAAATCCTAAAGAAACAAAACTTCGTGAGGACTGGCAGAAGGTATTGAGAAAAAGAAACAAACCCCCAAAATACAAAATAAGACCCCAAAAAGAATTCTAACCAGCCCTGGACAAGAAGAAAAGAAGAGACATCGACAGGAAGAAACCTCTGAGTTATTGGATGATAACGATAGGAATGGAGTCTTTGTTCTTTCATCATCGACCAAACCGTCAAGTAATCGGAGAGAGACACCGCCAGAAGATACAACTGCTTCAATCCTAAATGATGACGGCCATGCTCACAGCAAGGAGTAGAAAACCGATCCGTAAGAAGTATTTTATACCTCAGCAAAATAAGACGAAATGTGTGTGTGTGTGTTTTTTTTGTTGTTGTTGATGTTTTTATTTTGTGTTTTTAGTACTGTTTATATATTTATACTATCAATATTTCAACTTAAAGTGCCACATATTAAATCTTTTTCAAATGTATATTTTGCAGAAAAGAAAGAAATGAAAATTTACCTCCCCCTTTTATATTTCCCACAATCATGCAGCTCAAATTAATATCTGCAAATGCCAACTCCATAAATAATCAATCAAAAAGAAAAGATTTTTTAGATTACATGCTAATACATCGCCCAGACATTATTAATATATGCGACACGAGAATAAGAAAGCAAGAACCTGATTGGTTGTTCCCAAAAGACTACGATATATTTGTGACACCTGCGGTCTCAAAAAAGTCCAAGCATCCTTCAAGGGGTATTTTAACCTTAATAAAATCAAAACTGAAGCCCAAATGTGTGGCAACGGACTGTGGAGGTAACTATTCTATACTTACGATAGTTTGGGGGTGTAGAAAGATCAAAATTTTCTCAATTTATGGACCAAATAGAGACGACCCCAAATTTTATAAAAGCTTGGAGTCAGAATTCCTAACTGAAAATGATGAAAAAAAGACAGACATTATATTAATGGGAGATTTCAATATTGCTTTAAATCAAGAAAGAGATACGTTGAACTATAAAAAAATGAATAACGTCCAAGCAAAAAATACATTAATTAACATCCTTTATAAACACAACCTCGTTGACCCCGCAACTAGGTTCAGTGACACTCCATCCCATACTTTTCATATTTGGAATGAAGAATGTTTAATCAAAAGCTCACGTCTTGACTATTTCTTTGCCTCGGAGGAATTAATTCCTTTAGTCTCTAGCTACCAAAGAGTGCCTGCATTTAGATCAGACCACAACCCGATAATCCTTGACCTCTCCTACCCTGGTAGGGAAATAAAAAAGAAATGGAAATTAAATACAACCCTCTTAGAACACAAGGATACTTGTACAAAGGTGACAAGTATCATAAAGGACATAATTTTTAAACTTAAAAATTGCGAAATAAAGTCCCCTTCTCATGCATTAAAATTGGCGTTGGATTGCTCTAGACGAGAATTTATAAAATTGGGAGTCAGATTGAGTGAGGAAAGGAAAGCAAATTTTATAAAATGTGTGGATGCTAAAGAACAGGGTATAGAAGACATAGTAAACGAAGAGCAAATTCGTGTATACAAACAAACTCTTTCAGAGGGCCACATGATTAGAGCAAGGATTCCTTTAATACCTAAAGAAGAGGTATACTTCAATGCTATGAAGAAAATTGAGGAAGGTAGAGTAAGCAAAAAACGGGTTGGGGCACTTTTCAATTCTGACGGGAATTTAGAAGAAAATTCATTTTGCATAAGAAAAATAGTTAAAAAGTTCTATGGAAAACTCTACTCCTGTAATGATTGTAAGGAATTACTTCAGGGTAAATGTATGAAATGTCTGTTCAATTCAGCGGATTGGATCAGACAGATCAAAAGGAGAGAAGCCAAGAAGTCGATTCAAATAAGTAGTGAAATGAATGAAAGCTTAGAAAAAAAATTAAAAGCGAGGAGATAATGAGTTACATTAAGAATTATAAAAAGAAAGATAAGTCCCCGGACCGGATGGTTTCCCGATGGAATTTTATCAAAGCTTTTCGGACATTCTATCAACACTACTCGAAAAAGTATTTGAAGAAGCTAATACAAATGGCTATTTCGAGAGAGACATCTCTTCAGGAAGATTATTATTAATTCCGAAGAAAACCAAAGATCCAAGACATGTAGAAAATCTAAGACCCTTAACTATGCTAAATACATCTCTGAAAATCCATAACGGAATCATAGCAGCGAGGCTAAGGAGCTGTCTTCCTCATATAATAAATTCGTCTCAAAAAGGGTTTGTTGCAGGCAGAACAATGGAGGATGTTGGGCGAGGCCTAAAAGACTCCATGGCGTACGCAAAAAAAAAAAATTCAAACGTAGCCATTATGAGTATAGACTTTAGAAAGGCATTTGACAGTATTTCTCATCATTGGATTATACAATGTTTGAAAGATCATGGAATAGGAAACAACTTTTTAAGAATGGTGGGTTTGAGTTTAGCAGATATTTTTACGTTTTATGAAAGAGAGAATAATACCTTTAAAATTGAAAGAGGATGCCGTCAAGGCGACCCCCTTTCGCCAGCTTTGTTTATTATTAGCTTGAATTATTTAATCGAAGAAATACAAAAATGCAATAAAATAAAGGGGTAAAAATAGGAGAATACGAAAAGAAAACAGAGGCATTTGCCGACGATATAAATATCATATTTCAGGAGGCCAAAATAGTATAAGCCAATCTTTTAATGAAACTTTATATATTTGAAAATTTTAAAAAAGAATCGGGCTTAACAATCAATTTTAAAAAGACAACTTTCATAGCTGATTTTAATGTAATTTTTGATACACGGGGAATACAAGTAACGAATAAAATTAATGTGCTCGGAACTTTTATAACTATAGATGATCAAGATCAAATTGAAAATTGTAAGCTCATTGAAGACACCATTCACATGGCAACTGGCTATTTCTCAAAGTTTATCAAAAAAGACGTTGCAGCAAGAATTTACGTATGGAACGTTAAAATTTTACCCAGAATCATCCATATTTTAAAACTGACGCCAGTGTCAGAAATCGTCTGTACAAAGGTGAATAGGATTTGTGACTATTTTTTATTTCCAAACGGACAACCAAAAGCTATTTCATGGAAACGTGTCAAAACTCCTTCAAAATTGGGTGGATTGGGTCTACTGAATTTGGAGTGTTTCTGGAAGGTGATTCTTTTTAATTGGTTCCGAAGAGTTTTGGAAGAAGGCACTGTATGGACAGAAGTGTTGAGGGAAGAATATTTTAGGGATTCGGGGCGTTCTTTGGGGGTGGAACGAGGAAATGGGCCTTCTATTATATTGGGGCTGTCTAAAGGAATTAGTTCATTCTGGAGAGAAAATTTTAATGTTAATACATACTTTGTTTACTCTCTTTTACCAAAAATGGCATGGCAGGAGCCAGTAATGGGAAATAAAAGATTACTATTTCTTGATGGGACTTCCATTAAAAAGAAGCTAGATTGCTTGGGGGATATTTTCAATAGTTCGAATAACACTATGCAACAAAAAAGACTTTTGTCTTGCCAACACGAAAAACAAATGATTCTAGTAATTTAGAGAATGGGGATTACAGATATATGATTATCTAGTCGTGATATTCGTTTTTCTGGCCACAATTAAAATTTTAAAATTTCATGTTTTAGGCCAATGGTACATACGGATGTATAATTTCAGGGACAAGGCAGCAATTAACAATAATGCATTACCAATACAATTTAGAAGAAAGATCTAATAAATCTATGGTAAAGTATATTTCCAAACACTGATTATGTAATGAGATAATTGCATTGTAGTCGTAAAAAATGGGACAAAACGGACACTTTCACGTTATGATAGATATAACACTCATGGACAATTTTTTCAGCTGCAAAGTTATACTTACATACGTTCCAGGATTTAGAATAGCCATCGGACCATTAGAACCATTAAAAACGACTTTATTATCGAATAATTGAGAAAAAACATTAGGCACCTATGCTCCTCATATCTATGATCATCGTTGTAAAGGTTTCGTAGATTGTTAAAATTTTCTTCGTTCCGTAACAAAAGGATTAATATCAATATTATATACATTTGCATGTATTCTACCTCAGTAATTATATGTCCTAAAATTTAAACAATAAATTTTTATTAATGGGAAAATATAAATAAAATATATTCATATTTAAAAATTATATTCAAAATAGTATTTAGTATAAGTATATTGATATTAATCCTTTTGTACGGAACAAAGCAAATTTATCAATCCACGAAACCTTATATAAATGATCATCGTTCTAAAGGTTTCGTGGATTTTAAAATTTTCTTCGTTCCGTAACAAAAGGATTAATATCAAAATATATATATTATACATTTGCATGTATTCTACCTCAGAAAGTGACATGTCCTTAAATTAACACAATAAATTTTTATAATGGGAAATATAAATAGAAAAATATTTTTATTTTAAAATTATATTCGAAATAAGTATTTATATAAGTATATTGATATTAATCCTAATGTTACGGAACGAAGAAAATTTAACAATCCACGAAACCTTTAGAATGATGATCATAGATATGAGGATAAAATAAGCTGTTCAAGTTATGATGTAATAAAAGGTATTCAACCTAAAAATCTTAATTATCCCTGTTCTGGTTGAAGTATAGAATTGTTACTAACACCTTATCCCTTGGTGCAATATATGGCAAAACAAGTGAGGATAAGTTTTGCTCCTTCTGTGAGGATGCAAGGGAAACTTTGGTTCATTTTTAATTGAATGTCCAGAGGTGATTAGATTTTTAGATGTTTTAAGGGAACGTTTTAACGAAAAGTTCGGCCTTATACTGCTGTTGAGGGAATTTGTTTATTTTTACTCTGCCCGTTTCAAAATGAAGTCAATTTTTTAACAGCAAGGGCGCAATTTTTAATGAATAAGTTAAGAACTAATAAAGTCCCCCTACCCTATAATTGTCCAAAATAGCAGATTTTGTCTTTAATAGCCAGGGTGTAATGCCTTTTTTGGGCATATATATATATATATAGATGCCAGTGTTTTTTTTGTGTTTTTGTTTTAAAATTATGCCGAGTGTATTTTTTGTTTTATTTATTTGATGTATATATGTGAGTGTTGATTTTTTGCAGAATGTTGAAGTTTATTTTTTGTCCTCATTTGTATGAGTATGAGTTAAAGGCTGAGATGTTTGAACAAAGTTGTACGTCGTACAAAAAAAAAATACCATCCACTTTCCTAAAGCCTTTTTGGCCGTCCAAGTAGGCAACGTGGTCTAGCCTTTTCGCCAGAATGCGATGTAGGAGACGAGTGGCATGAGGGAGGACGGGAAATGGGTCGAAAGTCCCCTGATTTCTGATGGTGAGGGAACTTTTGGGATGAATGTCGTTCTGGCAGAGCCGAGCTTGGCTTCCTGCCGTCCGAACGGAGCAATACCCTCGCGTGGAGCCTTGTTAAGGGAATTTCGGAGGGTGTGGCATCGATTGACCTGAATCGTCCTCCGGTCCAGCCCAATGGGTCAGGGCCAACTGACGATGTAGGCAAGCTTGCCAGCTCCTCATCGGTTAGTGATTGGAGAGAGTAGTAAGGAGTACTTGTATCTCTCTCCTTTTGAAGACGTATACCTGTCATCAGACGTTGAGGGTGCTTCAAGATGTTTTTCTAGGCGGGAATGAAGGATGCAGCATTCCCGGGGTACTGTAGCGGGTTGACCTGCTTATTAACAGCAAGTCAGCTACCACTCTTTCTCACACCTCAGCAGGTTCTTATCTCTTAAGTACTCTTGTCTCAACTATAAAAGGAGCAGGCAAGACTTATAAGGACTCTTTACTTCAACCATGATATGGCATTTCTCCTCCTCCTTCGCGCTACAGTACTAAGCTTGTTTTAATTACCATCAAGGTGGCTTTGGTAATTTCTCGAAGTCCTTTTTACTCCATCTTTTGATGGCACACGGAAGGACGGTTGTGGGGTCCTGCGAGGGTAATTCATTACACTCTAATTTATAATGATGTTGAAACCCTCGCGCCATGGGTTCTCCGACTCACTGACTCCC